>BMAV01015838.1:0-91186 GCA_019973955.1 Trichonephila inaurata madagascariensis
TTTTGGAGCGCCAGTCAAAAACCCCCAAATTTCCATAGGCCTAACCATCCAAAACCGTACGTATGTATCCTTAACTTCAACAACAGAAGAAACGGACCGCAGTGCAGCGTGTCTCCTTCCGCGAAGTAAAGAGTTTCCTCGAAAAGGATCAAAAACAAATTTTCAAACCATCATCACCGACTTTTCGTAATTTTGAAATCATAAAAAAAATCTCCAGAGTGTATATGCTACGAAATTAGTTATTTTTTAGATCAGAGTCTAGAGAATAACATCATTGTTTTTGATTGTAGAAGAGCCGCGCTGTTGTTCAATTTCATCCCTTGTATCACTAATAGGGCTGATTCTGTTTGATAGAATATTTCATAGGTTAATGATCGTTCTTTTTAAAAGTTTTGAAAAAATCCGAAGTATTTTGCGAAGAGATCCATCACAATTTTTTTTTTTGTAAAAAGTGCAATCTTCAACTGCTCAGTAGTATGAATCGAACTCGATTCATTGTCAATTACGCTCGAAAGGAAGGGAGACTATCCTATTCAGTTTTTCGGGTGGGCGCTCAACTGAATGCGGACGCGGTTCTACCCATATGAATGATAGGGATTGTTGCAGGTTTTGTTTTGTTTTTAATGTATTCGAAAAACTTGCTTTTTCTTCTCGTAACTGGTGTGTATACTTTCAAGTTTGTAATATTTAATTAAATTTAGGTTTATTAAGATAAAAAGTTTGATATAACATGTAGATTGTTTCATATTTTGAAAATGTAGTATTGTTTTGGTTTCGGATTCAAGTTAGTAATTCAACAAGTTTTCTCACGCATAATACGTAACTATGTCTTCAGAATTTTATGCATTGATCGTATTTATATGTTTTTCAAAATAAAAATTATTTTCTAATGTTGATTTAGAAAAATAATTAATTCAATGTAAGATTTTTTTTTTTCTTTTTCGAATAAACCGTTCACATGTACTATGAATAAATAATATAGTATATAATTTCTAATTGCGAATTTCAAAGTTGCCTGTTAACAATGACGAGCAAATATGTTATTGTGTTTATATTTTTTGGTATAATTTAGAATAATTTACAAAAAAAATAAAAGTTTTTGCAAACCATTATTTACATTAATATTTACCTAAAAAAATTAAATATATACATTACCGTATCGATTGTGGCCAAGTTGAGAAAAAAAACAAGAATTTATAACAAATTTATTGGGTACTGATGATAAAAAACGTTATATGATGTAAACATATGGTTGAGTTCAAAATTACAAGGTTCTACTATAGAGGGTTTTTTTTTAATGAGATCACATTTAATTTTTAAAAAAAGATTATGAACGATGGACAGAACAACGTAGATTATATTTTTTAAGCATTTTCTTTTCTTAAAAATGAGTTATTTCGACGTTTTGCACTCGAAAGTTTTATATTATTAAGCCTTGAAATTTTTTTATATTTATTTATTCAAAAGACGTTCTAGTTTGTTATTTAAATATTCATCGAATAATTGTTACATGGATAATTACAAAGCCTCGAATGGTAAATTTTTATTCGGTTGTAATGAATAGAGAATATTTCAAACCTAATATAGGTTTCAACAAACGTTGACCTTGTAAACGCGTAAGGGATTTATAAATAAATGTAAGTTTATTTACATTCTAACTTATGTATATAGAGAGAAACTATAAGAACAATCATGAGTTACTTTTCTTACCAAATAAAAAATGCATTACTATTTTGAACAACTTTTTAAGCCATTTTTTTTTTTTTCACATCGACGGACTTTGTAATTTTGATTCTCAGTCAGGTGACGAGGTTGGTACCTGAGCTCGTACATCCCTCTCCAAACTAACACACCACGCCAATGGAAGGACTTCGAGCTGGACACATGTCAGCCCATCTACAAGGCGGGTTAATTCTGTTTTAGGCTCGTTGGATTAAATAAAATAGTTTACTCATAAGTTATTAAAACTTCACATATATAGTATACGAAATTACATTACTCTCATAGTTTTTAATCTTTTTTTATGTATTTTTATTAAAACTACAGTTGTTTTTATCATTCTTCGTCCTATTTAATTTAAGCGTCCTTGGTTGTTTTCGTGTATATCTATTGCTACTCTCGATTATTTGATGAAAAAAAAATTTTTTTTTAACTTTTTTTCACACACAATATTGAAAATATGATATCTTAGAATTTTTCGAAAGTATATTTACGCCATGTAAAAAAAAATTTCGAACAAACATAGTAATATCTTAATTTTTTACTTGCCGTACAATAACTGCCAATCTGATTTGTGTCTCGTAGTGAGTGAATATTAACGTCGCACACGAGGGCTTTTAACGACGGACCTCGTAATTTTGAACCATGGTCAAGTGACGAGCACCTCACCTGAGCTGGCAGCCCCCTCTCTTAACTACCACACCAACGGGAGGACGTTTGAGCTCTCGACAGATTTAACGTGCATCGCTCCCATACACTGCGGATCTTTAATGGTACTGGGCTCGAACTCGCATGACATGCCAACCACGATCCGATACCTTGACCACTGGGCTACCGCGGTCACCTGATTTGTCTCTCAAATGTAGATCAAAAATAAAATGACGCAAGTTCTAAATTTGATGTTTCGAGATGACACATCAAAAAGTTTTGTGGAAACCAACTTTAATACTGAAAGCAGAGTAAAAGAACAAATATTAAAAAAAAAACTGAATCAAAATCCAATTTTATTATCTTCAATTACTGAAAATTTATGTTATAGCTTGTTGGAATGAGAAAGTGTTTATTGTATAACGTCGCACACAAAGCAACACGAGAGCTATTGACGACTGATCTTGTAAATTTGATACATTGACAAACATGCGAGGACGACACCTGATCTGGCATTCCTCACTCCGAACTTCCTCACCACGCCAACGGGAGGACTTTGAATCTCGATAGGATTTAACTTCCATCGGCCTTCTCTACACGATGGGTATTCAGTGGCACACGGCTCAAATTCAGGATTCGGCGGCCACTAGTCCGTGACCATGACCACTAGACTACTGTGATCAAAAGGCTTGTTGGTAATTAATCTCATATTGAGTATTTGAGATCTTGTTAATATTTGCTTTCGTACGATTCTTTTAAGGCGATCATAGGGCTGCGATAGCCCAGTGGTTAGGGTATTGGATCATGGTAGGCATGTCATGAGTTCGAGCCGAGTACCACTAACCCGCCATTTAGGGCAGCGATGCACATTAAATCTGTCGAGAGCTCAAGCGTCCTCCCGTTGGTGTGTTTTAGTTTTTCATTATTCTATTAAGAGCTAATAAAAGTGGGTGTGTTTTCAAATGTTATCATAAACAAAAAATGAATTCTTTTATTTTACAGTTTGTCTTATATACTGAATATTTTTATCGGTTTTAGAAATATTTGCATTACCGATAGCTATTTAAGTATAAATTTTCATTACCTGTGTAAGATTTCATTTTACGCTTAAATTCAATAGAATAAAATCAGTTATATATATATATATATATATATATATATATATATATATATATATATATATATATATATATATTTATATATAACTGAGCTACACATTATTTATATCAAATTTACTAAATAATATTTTTTAACTTTGGCTTTATATATATTTCATCTCAAAATTTAAAAAAAAAAAAAAAATGATGTAGACCGTAATTCAAGTGTATTACGCCTGCTGAGATCATATATAGGGGTTTGTAAAGATTGGTTTCATGTTCTAAGTTACTTAAACCTACTTTTTAAAAAAGAAAGAAAATCTATTTATAATGTATGCAAATAAGATACACAAACAGTAAAATTGTTCAAAAGGCAATGATGAGTAAATTTAAAATACAATAAATACTTTTTAAAAATCTCATTAAAACCTAAAAATCACACTCACAACAAAATTAATCGTATTATATATAACTTTTGTAAAACAATCTTAATAAGCAAGTCAAATATAAAAATGCCCAAAAATATATGGAATTTATTACGAAACTTATAAAATACGCAAGTTTAAAAAGTTTCTTTGAACAACCTTGGTTTATTGTGCAATAGAAAAACTTGCTGACGCAATTAGAGACGCCGCTAATTAAAATTCGTTTTCCCTACCAAATTAAAGAAAATTAAATAAACTATTTTTTTTAAAAAAAGGGAAACATATAATAAGGAAAACCAGTTGAGTTGAGTTGAGTTTGGTGTTTTATGGCACAAGAGCCAGTTTTGGCTATACTGCGCCAAACATTCATAGGTCTAAGGTCTGGACGGGAAAAGAAGAAATTGGATGACAAGATGGAGGGTCGAAATAGAGAAGGATCACTGGGGTACCCCGAGGTCGTGACACCCGTGTTTACAAAGATAGTAAACCCCTTGGGAAAAGGAAAAGATCACTAGGGTACCTCGGGATTGTGACACCCGTACCCACCTAAAGAAGGTGAACCCCCTGAGGGGTAAGGAAAACCAGAGTGAAACAATATTAATAAAAACGTCTACCACAGAGTCCAAGATTTAAAGAAAATCTTAAAAAATATCAATGATCAATTAGCTATACGTATATATAGAGAGAGAAAAAGCTTTTTATATGAAAATCCCCGGTACCAGTTCGATTTTTTCGGCAGCATAAAAGCGAGTATTATAAAGAGAACGTCAATTGCATTCCAATACTGATCTTTCTATTTATTCTTTTCAGCGAACAAGTAAGGAGTGAACACTATGAAATTTAAGTGATTTGTGAACGACCATCGGAAAAATGCCGCTGCGAAAAAAATCTATTTATAAAGGAAAAGTAAATTTAAAATCAAATATAACTCCAAAATGTTTACTAATAGTAATCAGTCCTTTTAGAATTTAAATTATCTTGATAGAGGTCCTGTTTTTAGAACCTCAAGACACTGGCGTTGCTAGTCCTGAGTGGGCCCTGTATCAAAATTTTCTTGAGGGCTCTCTTTTGGGCCCCTTTATTTGTTTCATGATTTTTTGCTTACATTTGTTGGGGGTCCCTTATCATAGATACGGTTGATACTGCGGTAATGTCCCTACCCCGAGATGTCCTAGAGATCTTTTATATGTCTTATGTCAGCATTTCTCAAATTTGGGGCGTGTGTGCCCCTATAAGCGATAATCCTAATAGGTCAGTGAGCATATGGAAAAGTCGAAAACAAAAGATTATTAGAAAAAGTTATTAATTTAGTGAAAGTTAAACAAAATATATTCGGATATAATAAAAAATAAAATACACATTTACATTGATATAATACAGTTATATAAATATATCAGAGTATTGCACAACGTATTTTATAATAATTAGATTAACAATTCTAAGTTAAGAACAAGTTTGATAATTACCAGTGACCTCATTGGGCTTGTCATATATAAAACTATATGTGAAAATTAACACTTATCTTGATCATTCGTATGTGTTTTATAATTAATCCCTTAAATGCCGATTAAATTTACATGTTTCACTCCCCAGTCCCACCGTTTTCCACGAAAGCACGCAAATGTGATTAATTAATGGGGAAGGGGGGAGGAATAAAGAATAGCAAATCCTCTGAAATAAATAAATCCTTTGAAAACATTGTCAAGGTCCTTTTATTGCATTCCAAAGTCTTCGGAATAATTTTATGGATAGCAGTGCACAGAAAAGATTGTACTTTGGAAAGACGTATATATACGTCCGGATCAATTAAGACTTCGTCTGAGCGAGACTTTTATATACACCGGTGATAAAGAGGTTTAAGTTGTATTGTAGATTTAGTGTCAAAGTGTAGTATTACAAATTCACACAATATATTTTGGCCAGCTGGAGGGTGGTATGAAAAATTATAATTGGAATATTGGGTGGCAAATATTGAAAGCTTTTCTAGTATCCGACTACGTTGAATCGTGATTTTGCAAAAAAGCGTCCCTGATAATTTCATGATATTTAGTGTGTCACTTAGATTAGAATACATGTATAAAATTGTTTAAGGACATTTTGACAAAAAATTATTTAAATATTAGTCATTTCGGCAAAATTAACTTAGAATATCAACCTTTTTTCCACAAATACCTTTGCAAAAAAAATGCTTCTATTATAATAAATATCTTTGCCTGTATATAGCTCATAGATCTTTGTGCTGCAGGCTCAACTATGAGTTTTAAAAATTCACATTATTTTCAGAGTTACAACCATATTTGAAATAATCGGCGTTTTTTTTCAAAATTTCTTCCCTCTGTTGTCGTGTAAAACATGGATGTTCCACTTATAGGTTACTTAAATTTCATTATAACTGTACCTACCTACAGTTTGCCGCGTGAATTACATCTATATGTCATTTATCATAAGTTTTTTAGGATAAATATAATGTAATTAATTATAATTAAAAGGCTTAATTCCATTATGTATGTCAGTTATTGTGTTCCTTGGTTTGTGTGATTTACTTACATTATAAATTTTACAATGCACATTCAAAATAAACTTTTGTTGGGCCGGATTGGTGGTGGACCGTAGTTTGGAGACCCCTGGTCTAAATTGCAAATTCATTTTTTTAAAGCTCTTTGAGCATTTAGGACAAATATGGTTCTTACGCTAATATTAAACTAACAATTATTTACTGACAATATTTCTAATTCAGAAGGCCGAGTGAAGTGCATCGCTCTTCCAATAACTTTCACAGGTTCGGCTCTATCCCCGGCTGCGCAAGGTCAACTCGGCCTTCTACATCCCTCCTGCAGGTCGATAAATGAGTACCGCTTGCTTGGGGACTTGGGGTGTAAACTCTGGGGGGTCTCGCACGCCAATCACCTGATCGGGACATCTGCTCATGGCGCCGCCTCAGCGCCCAATGGTCACGTTTTCGGGCCCCGCTGGCCCGTTGTACTGGAGTTTGAGTGGGCCGCGGTAGCCAAAGTGGTAGATATATCGGATCGTGGCTGGCTTTGTCACGAGTATTACGAGCCCAGTACTCAAAGACCTGCCGTGTAAGGCAGCGATGCACGCCAAACGGTCGTGAGAACTGAACGTCCCTCCCGTTGGGTGTGGTGTGGTAGTTAGAGGGGTGCCGTGCCCAGGTGTCGTCCACGTCACTTGACCATGGTTCAAAATTACGTGGTCCATCACCAAAAGCCCGCGTAGCGTAAATGGCGCACGTTACCCGGTCACCACCGAGTTTGTTTATTTCCTAACTTCAACGATATAAATTACATCCAAACATATATTTTGCCGGCTCAAAAATTCCCACATGCAAAAAATGTTTTAAAAGACTGTTTATATAGAATAAATTGTTAGAGCAAAAAGAGTCGTCGAGTTAAAAGGGGGAAAAAAATATGGAATTTTTATAAGAAATCCATTCATACTATCAAGAATTTAAAATTAAATTCTTCGCATGCATAACGTTGTGGTAAACTGCTACACATTTTACAGAGTGAATGTGTTAAAAATATCGTGTTTAGTGTTAAAATTTTACGAATTGATTTTATGAAGTTTCATTATGTATTCATTGTGTGGATGTTAATAACTTGATTCACATTTCGGTGCGTTGCAAAATTTTATTCTAAACGTACATTTTTTCCTTGCAAAGAAAAATGCATGAAACAAATATTAAATTTTGGCTGTACCAAACAATGTTAAAATAAATAAAGTTAAAACGACCTTACAATTATATCCAAAAATTTTCATACTAAACTAAAATTTGAACAATTCTAAAAAGAAAGCTACGATTTTATGAGAGCTTTAATTTACTGAATATTTAGTCAATAAAATTAAGTAGTGGGAAACTTGTTTGGGGAGAAATCCTGACTAAGTCTTCATGCTTAAAGCCACATTTTGGACAAAAAAGTTTTACAAAATAGCTTTAACTAAAGGCTACAAAAGTCCTGGAAATATAATCCTCCTCTTTTATTTTTTTGAATGAATTAAATATATTACTTCATAAAATAAGAGATCCACAGAATCCCCTTCCGAAAAGAGAAATACGAACATAGTAGCCCAATGCTTACGATTATGAACTTCTCCGCAGATGCAAGGACTCAGCCTTCATAAGATCAGGGCGGCTCTAGGGCCGGAAAACGACTGCCTGGGCGGCAATTTGCGGCAAGTATTTGAATCGAATATATATATATATATATATATATTGTTACAAAATTATATGGCTTTCTAAAACATTGTGTGTGAATTTTTTGTATTTCATTAAATTTTTGCACCATGTATGTTTAACATCAGTTTTCTTTTTATGTTGAAACTAGGTGCTCTTCTTGAGGCGGTTATGTTAAATGATGAAACTGATATGTTTACGTATCTTTCACAAGTAATCCTCCCACCAGTGTGTGGATCACAATGCATACCTTCGCAACCCACACATTTCCGGTGTCAGTCATCCATAAAAGAGGACAGGGGGTAATAAGAGGTTTTGGTTGATAGGGTGCCCCAGGAGATATTTTATTTTAGTTTTGTGTGTAGTTACTTATAAGCTGCAACAGCGCTTCGCATCTCTACCTACCTACTTATCTCGAAAAAAAATTGGCTATTTTGCTGGCGTTTTTAGTTATCACTTAAGGCCTGCGCCGAGGTCCCATCCGCGTGACTCTAAAAAGTATGTTAATTTAAAATCAAACTAAGCCGAAAATAGAATATTTTATTCATAGTTTACTCTCCTATTGTTGAAAACTACCAAATGGTTTAATTACTAATATGGATTTATGTATATATGTCAGTCCTCAGGCCTGCTGGTAAAATGAGGAGGGCATTATCTCTATAATAAATACGTCTTTTATTTTGTTTCCAATCACATGAAAACCTAACATGGCGGCCCCTTTGTCGCGCAACCGAGTAGGTGTTCAATGGCACAACAATCTTGGGCAGGCCTTATCGACAAATATTAACGTCGCACTGTTCAGCTGCACTCAGGCTTCGGGCGATGGACCCCACGTAATTTTGAACCATGGTCAAGTGACGTGGACGACACCCGGAGCTGGCACCCACCTCTCCTAGCTACCACACCACACCAACGGAGGACGTTTCACCGGACAGATTTTAACGTGCACGCTGCCCTCTACACGGCGGGTCTTAGTGGTACCTGACTCGAACTCGCGATAAGGCAAGCCACGGTCCGATACCATACCACTGGCTACCGCGGCCAGGCCAAATCTGGCAAGGAGTCACTAGCTAAGACTTTTCGAGTATGTGTTCTCATTCGTCAGCGCTCGCTCCTCCTTTAAATAGGCTTATTTACCCACAAATTCTTACACGATGATAAAGAGTTCGCTCTATTTTCATTGATTACTTACTTAATTTTGAAGCTAAACTCTTTTCAACCTGACATATATATATATATTATTTGTAACTGAGGGGAAATAGTTATATCGCGATAAATAAATCTATATTTTATCTTGAATAATTATAGAGAACATATTATGAGAAATAATGTAAATTTTTTAATAGGCGAAAAACATACATTTTGTATTCACAAATCACATGAAGGGTAGATTCAAAAATATTACTTACGTAGGCGCTGTTTTATTTGCTCATGCCATTTCCTGGTCTTTTTTCATGTTAAATGTTGTGTTGCCTCCACATTTCTTACTTCTTTGACTCCACTTTGTTTCATTTGATTCTAAAATGACTTGAAATCCTTTTCTAGAATTCGATGCTCAAAATAATTTCGAGGAACTGAAGAAACATGAAGTTTCTGTTCTTTGAATTTTTACGTTTTTGCTCTTTAAAAAGCAAATTGGTTGAGAAAATAAATTATGCTACGTAGAATTTTTATTTTATTGATATTAGATCCTTTCTTACTTCATGTACACATAAAATATGAAATTTTCAAAAAACTGTTTTAATTTTTTTATTATTATGTAGTTGTACATCGAAATAATATTTTTTGTAACAAATTGAGATGTATAAGATCTTAAGTTAGGATAAGGAAATGCTAATGTTTTCTAATGTACTTCGAGTTCCTTAAAATACAATTCATGAATTTATTTAAATATTATTGATTTCAGAATTTTTTTGTAAAATAATAAATACACTTACTCTTTTAATATTTTTATACACTTTCCTTCTTTACTCTATTACGGAATTTTTATCTGTGTGTTAAACCTTACTATATTTAGAAGACATATTCTTCTTAAAAAAAAAAAAAAAAAAAAAACATTGAATAAACAACGCGACAACGAAAACACAAAGATCAAAGTGTATATTTTTTATATTTTAATATAAACTTTAGATATAAATTTTAAATTGACGTATGATTAATATATTTACACAATTATGAGAAATGCTTGCTTTTTAAAAACAAGGTAATCATGAACTCCTCGGCAAAATAAGAGGCTGATGATGCATGACAAGCAATTTTTAATGAGGAAACTAAGGGGAACATCTGTTCATTCAGACAGAAAGATAATATAGCAACAAAATAAAGTGGATAATTTAAGAGAGAGAATGAAGCTTAATTTTTTAATCAGTTTCAGTAACCAAAGTTTTTTCTCAAAGTGCGTTTTTTACAAGTGACACTGTTAAAAGACGAAAAATCCAAAGTTACTGTTAATGAATAAGAAAAGAAAGGAAAAATACAAATCTGACCATTCCTCTGATCCCTTATTTGTCAATATAGGCTGTACAACAGCACTATTGAAAGTGACCCTTTAAATTGATTCATAATGTATTATAAGTCTTTTACATATTTAAATTTTCTTTGCATTTAATAAATATCGACCTTACCAAAACCACAAAATGGCTTTTCAATGAATAAAATGGATTGTGTTCTTGGTTTCTATAGCAAGAATTACTTCTCTTGAGATGTACCATCACCAATTTTATTTTTCTCCTTTAAATTTTGGACCATCTTGAATAGTTACCAATAGTCGTATCATCTAATTTGAAAACTTTTTTTTGCTCTTTTTAGGCTTTTTAATTAGTTATTGTATGATTTACGTAAAAACAACCAAAAGATCTGGAACAAAAGAACAAAATTACATTCAGTACCAATTCTAAATTTTGTTTTATAAAATTAAGTAAAATGTTATCTACATTTCAAAGAATTTTTTTTCCCTTGTTGCTGTGATTTTTGATCACTGAGAAAATCTTTATGCCTAACAGAATTGACAATCTCTCTCTCTCTCTTCAGTTTTAATATTTCCAATGTGTTGTATTTTTAATTTCAAAGAGATGTTTTATACACTATATATTTATTTACGACATCATCGCACAAAGTACTTTTTTACAACAATGTTTACTATGAATGTTCAGTATGATGACCATCCCAATAGTAACACAACCTTGACAACATCAGTGGGTAGATTGACGTGCAGTTTCAAATATGCAAGGGAGAAAATGCTTTGAAAACAGGTGATTACCCTTACTCTTGGAATTCTGTTACTGATTCTTGATCAGAATGCGTTGAAGTTATACTTCCCACCTCATTTGTTATTCACAAATGTGACAATTGTTATACATGTAGGTATTTTCAATGAGCATAACACTTATGTGTTAATAACAACAAGTCTACACGCTCCACATCTACACAGCCATTCTTTGTGGATGTTTGAATGGGTATAATTTCCTCATAGCCCATATCGCCTCAACGTCATATTTTTCTAGAAGACAGTTTTCTAGAATTACTTCAAGGTGTTCCGCCTGTCGTTCGCAATCTAAAAGAGTTCCAAAATGAGAGTGCATCAGCCCATTTCTGTATGAATGTCATTTTCCAGGTGTAATAAATTGGCCGTGGTGGATCAATTCCGATGGCTACCCCGATCGCCAGATTTATTCAGCTTCAATTACTTCTTACTGGTTCATCTGTAGTGTTTCATTAACAAGGTTTTAATTGATTTTACTGAGAAAATCGACGTTGGATTAATAATTCCGGCTGCATGCTTGCGAGAATGATCTGATATCTTTCAAATTCACTCCATTGAAGGTTCCAAGCTTATTTTACAATTAGTGGTCATAATTTTGAGCTTTTGTTGTAAAGCAAAGAAGCATTTTGTAACAATGTTACAAATAAACTATTTTTCTTTTTTTTACTTTCATGACTATTTTTTAGTGCTTGTTCCTCTATATGCGTCATTTCCGCCCATACATTCCAACTAAAAAAAATATTTGTTTTAGTGAGTTTTAACACCATTCAAAGCTGATGTTCCATTATTTTAGAATAATCTTACACATACTTCCTCTGTTTTTATGTGTATGTCTGTTTTTGTGTGATCTGAAACAAAATAAAAACGCAAATTCATTTTTATATGACTTAGAAATAGAAAAGGTTGCATGCTGATAAATTGGACATGATTCGAATATTACGCTCAACGTTGATCAAGTGCTACTTTTGATTCTTATATCAACCACCATGATAGAGTAAAATGCATATCACCATGTCAAATTTAAGTTTACTCATGATAATAATAAAATCTACTGACTTTAAAATTGGCCACAGCATCTTAAGCCAGTAGAATCAGAATTCAGTATGAACATTCCATTTTTTTAAAGAAAATTATTTAAAAATCCGGGGATTTGTGTGTAATTTCTACTCTAAGAAACGGAAGAAATGTGGATTGGGTGTTATGAAAACTTTATCACTAAACTGACAAAACCAGCCGGCGAAAAGCTTTAAAATTAAAAAAAATTTTCTTTCAGAAAATAGGATAAGATTTTTTGAAGGTTTTTCAGACTTGATTTTCTACAAAAAGTGGGAGAAGAGGCGAAACCGGAATACTTCAACTTCGATGAAATTCGGATCAATTCTTTTCAAATGCCTGAATTTATATTTTAATATAAATTATTCAAATTTGGCTCCAGAAAGGAATATAATACTGAAGAAAGTTGAGAAGTGCTCTTATTAAATGAAAAAGATAGAAGTGTTTTGATAATTTTATATTCAACTTCGATGTATTAGTGATATATCTACATTTCAGACATAGAGAATAGCAGTTTTTAATTATTGAGACAGATTCGAGGATATTTAATCATTTGACTATATAAAAATTACAGTTCTGACTGTTTCAAAAATTAGCTGGAATTTAATTTTCTTTTCAAATTTGTTTTTGTTTCCTTTGTTAGTGATTTTTCTTCTGTAATTTGATATAAACCACAAATATAGATTTTTTTTTAAATCTAAATTGTGTTTTTCAATGCTTATTTATTTAAGTTTTTCTTTTTTAAATATTTATTCGAATTATACGTGGATATTTACAATATGTACTTCTTTTATCCATTCTTATTACTGTTTATAGTGTTTCTCAAACTGTGGGGTGCATTCCCTTAGGAGGGCGTGATAACCCTACAAAGAGGGCACGAGTATATCGAAAAGTCGTAAGCAAAAGATTATCTAAAAAAATTATTAATTTACTGAAAGGAAGCATGAAATACATTCTGACATAATAATAAAAAAATAAAATACACATTTACACTGATATAATACACTTATAAATGTATCAGTATAGCACAATGTATTTCATAATTAATTCAACAGTACTAAGTTGAAAACAAGTTTGATAACTACCAGTGGCCCTATGGGTATGTCATAAAATTATATATAAAATTTAATACTTATCTTGATAATTTGTAATTAAATAATTTATAATTGTTTATATAATTAAAGTCGTATTGTAGCCTTAGGTCAAAGTATATTATTATTGAATTCAGTACATTGTTGTTGTATGGAGGGTGGCGCGATAAAAATTATGATTGAAAATTGGGTCGCAAGTATAGAAAGTTTGAGAAGCACTGGTTTATAAGACACCATTTCTTTCAACTCTACTTTCACCTTGCCTAAAACTGTACCTTTTGAATTAGAAATTTTTCCGGGATGCACATGATGGTTTTTTTATAAACTGTATTCAACCGTTAATTTGTCGTCTCGGCCGCTTCAAGATTACCCAACTGGGCATACTTCCTCGTTTCGCCAGACTTATGATAGAGTGTCAAGGATTTGCGGTGTATTTAATCGTGAATCCGGAAACACAATAATAGTCATGTTGTAGCGGTGCTCTTTCACATGGACTCCCATATTTAACTCACTCATTCATGTCAGAAATATGTAAAATTCTACAGTTAACTTAATAAAAAAAATTCAGATCTTTAAATAATTTCTATAAATAATTGATGAAATTCTCTTTGAAAAAAAAAAGTACTTGATATAAATTTATAATATGTATATCTTATTACCACGTAATAATACAGCCGCCAAGTCAGCATGGTGGATATGACCCTCGGCCTATAACCAAGCGGGTTCGGGTTCGAATCCCGAGTAAGGCATAGATGTATTTTCTTCGGGGAAAGAAGTCCGACTTTCACCTGTGTAATGGATTCCCGTCTCGAATGGAAAGCAGCGCACCCCTTTAGTTATATGCTGGGATCATCATTTGTAATAAATGTCTATATTCTTCTGTTTATATTTTGTATGTTTCTCTGTTCTTCCACTTGTATTTCATATGTATTCCAGGTTAAAAACGCATAATACAAAAAGAAATTGCCTTAAGAACAAACAGCTTTTTGTTTGTTGTTTTCAAAGAACTAGGACAAATAAATATTTTTTTAAGGTATCCGACTACGTTCGGAACCGTGATTTTAAAAGTGCATAAATGGATAATGTTCACTATATTTAGTGTCACTTAGATTAGAATACATGTATAAAATTGTTTTAAGGACATTTTGATAAAAAAAATTATTTAAATACAATATTTTGGCAAAAAAATTAACTTAGAATAATTTTTTTTTCAAAATGTTCTCCTTTTGTGAAAAAATGCTTCTATATTTTAATGTTTTGCCTGTAAATAGCTCAGATCTCTTTACAGAGGCTCAGCTAGAATTTTTGAAAAATTCACATTATTTTCAGAGTTACCATCAATTGAAATAGTTATCGGTGTTTTTTTCTTAAAATTGCTCCCCTCTGTTGTCGTAAAATATGGATAAACCCACTTCTAAGTTATATATTTCAAAAATTCTAGTTGAGCCTTTGTAGAGAGGCCTGAGCTATATACAGGCAAAACATTATTATAATAGAAGCGTTTTTCACAAAAGGAGAAAATTTTGAAAAAAGATTATTCTAAGTTAATTTTTTGTCAAAATATTGTATTTAAATAATTTTTGTCAAAATGTCCTTAGAACAATTTTATACATGTATTCTAATCAGTGATTACTAATATCATAAAATTATCCATTTATGCGCTTTCAAAATCACGGTTCCGGAACTCGATACCTAACTAAAAAAAAAGATATACTAGATACCGATCGTTTACTTTTGTCAGTTCATTCCTCATTTTACAAAAGACCATTCAAAATTAGAGAATTTTTGCATTCTTGTTTACTATGATATCGTATAAAAGGCAATTATTTTTTTAAAGTTATTTGTTAACTTTTTAATAATTAAATTTTGTAACATTTACAAATGCAATCTGAATTATAAAAAAAAATATATCACCGTAGATAAAAAATCTACACAAGAGATTTAGTGATTAAGAATTAAAACGATTTTTGGAAGTTTTTAGTCGTTTTACACAACTTCCACTCAACTTCTGAAGTTTGAGATTCAAAGATTACAAACAGGAAGAGGAACGTAAAATATTGACAATCAGGAAGTGATGTAGACAGAAGGTAGGAAAGTATTAAATTTTGTGCTACAGTATCTTTTCATTTGGTGAATTTATTTGGCAGAGGGAAGATGATTCCTGATTTCGCAAGATTCGAAAGTATTATATTGCATTTTTAGGAGGAGATTTGTTTTCACGTTTAAGATTCAGAATGAAGAGATAGACGTACCGAACTCTAAAATTACTCATAATTCATTTCGCAATGCTATTCGTTAAGCAAATTTGGTGTGCAAGTATAGACAAGCTAGTCATGTTTATGTACGTGTTGTGAATACATGTACATTGACATATGCATAATTAGTGTATAATATATTTTTAACGAACCTAAATAAATAGATTTGATTCTATTTATCAATTTCTAATTTCGTAATATCTTATCAATAGGATTTTTTCAAAAAAAAAATTCCATAATGGGATCGTTAATTTATTAATGAGTCTGTTTATAGATAGATTTTATTTTTTTATAAGATTACTGATTAAGGGGACATGGTGCAATTTACGCAAAAAATTTTAATTTAAGGATTTTCAATTTTTTTTTGGTTGCCTCCTATGTGTGTACACTATGTAAAACAGATTTTGTGCTCAAAACTTCATAAAAAAAGCTAGCCATTTAATCTTTTAAGGAAAAAACTTCAAATTTGTGAAGTGATTTTAAAATGCTACTCCTCCTACAAAAATTTAAGTACACGCATGAAATTTGATTTACTAGTACATCAAACTATGTATATCAAAAGTTGGTATGGGTTTTGCGATAACATGATTGGTATTCGTACAATACTTCTTTTTATAAATGCTTATTGAAAATTCCTTAAGAAATGTATAAATTCTGAGTTCAATTACTTTTAAAAAATAAGCATTGTTTTGATTCAAAAAGGCATACCAACTTTTGGTACATGTACTATCAGCAATAGGTTAAAAAAAAGTTCAATACATTAGGCACATAGAAAAAAAAGCCTCAGCATTTTAAATGAAGACAAACTAGTTATTTTATCTTTCTGAGATAAGTTGAAAGTTTTGATTTGTGCCAAAGAGATGTGAATAAAAACGAACGTAAAAGCATTCATAATTCTGTGCTTTTTAAGTTTAGAGCTTTCAAATTTTGTGAGGTTATAGAAAATATATATAAAAAATAATTTAGGCTAAAAAAATTAGATCTGATTTTTTGACCGATTTTTGTCAATTGAATCGTACTGTGTCCCCTTAAATTATTTTAATTGCATGATTATCTTTTTTTAATCCTCTTAAACTTATATTAATCATATTTTACCGATTAACCGATTGTTAGCATTTCATTTAAGCCATATGAAAGTTATTGGTGATGTTCCTCATATTCTTGATCCATGGTCAAAAGAAAAGGACATTTCAGCTGGAGCCGCATGCTCCAAACTTCCATACTACGTCAACGTGAGGATTTTAGGCCAAAACAGATTTCACGTGTGTCAGCTTCTGTATACAAGGGTCCTTTGTGGTAATAGGACTCGAACACTCAACTCGTTTGAAACCACTGCTACCACTAGTTTATGATCAAGACACTCATTAACCATATCCTATCCATGATCTTTTTATAATGATAATTTATAGCGATGTTAAAATGGAAAAATAAAAATATAGAAAGATGCGCAACAATCTTTTTTTTTAATTTTCGTTTCAAGAAATAAATCCTCAGTATTTTAACTATTGCTAGAAAATTATTCCATTTGTAAATAAGATGCATTCTGGAAACTGAGAACCGTTTCGTTCTACCACGACCACAGTGGTAGTTCTGCAGTTCAACACTTGTGCACAATGCCTCTAATTAATTGTCAGTCCAGTGATGCTATTTCAGCCGGGTTGTGTTGTTGGAACTAGTTTGATATCGCGGGGCATGCACCAAGTTGTTTTTTATGTTCGCCAAAATGGGTGATAACATTACAGTATGGTTACTTTTATATTTTTGCTGTTTTGGGAATATTGCAAGTTTTCAGTACTTTTTAATTGATATTCATTACTAATATTAATATATATTATGTAATTATTTTATTAATAATATAAAATAAGAATATAATTATTATTGTATATAATAATCACATAATATTCGTTATTTATAATAATTGTTTTTTAATTGTATTTTTTTATAAATATTATTACATATTATGTTCTTTATTTATAACTATTAATCTGTCATTCATTTATAATTATTATTATGTGTTATCTATTTATAATTATTACGTTATATGAATATTCTTATGTATAATTAATATATTACAATACGATGATTATTCTGTTTTATAATTACTATCAAATTATATTATATCATTATTATTATATATAATAATTATTATTAAATCATACTATATTAATATTATATATAATTACTATTAAATTATATATGATTATTATTATATATACTGCATAATATCATTAGTATGTAACTTTTTATTATATTATATTGTTATTCATTATTTATTGATTGATCTTGGTTATTCTCAGTCTCTTCCTATATTCTTCTTTTGAAATATATTTCAAAACAATTTTTTTTTTAATTATCTTCCTGACGATTTGATACGCTAGTCCGCCATCTTGGATTCCATTCCAGCGACAACAAGCGTTGCTTCGCGCCTTGCCCCGTGATAACAAACATACACCGTGTTGTTTTTACACATGTTAGTGAGTATTCAAAATGTTTGAAACGATTGCCGATCCCGCCAACTGTGAAGTGCGCTCTGTAATCCCTTTTTTGAATGCAAGGGACGTTAAGCCAGTTGAAATTCATCGTCCAATTTAGAGGGTTATGGTGAAAGTGTCATAAGTGATGAAATTGTGAGAAGTAGATTCGACAATTCCATGATGGATGAACCAATGTTTTTGACGAAGCACGAAGTAGGCGGCCTTCTGCTATTATGATTGGTTGAAAAAGTGAATGAGAAAACTTGTGAAAACAAACGGTTCACAATAAGACTGCTTTGTAAAGAGTTTCCATAAATTTCAAAAACTATTTACTGGTGGCAACTTTCTTTAAAGAGGGTATACTCAAGTTGGTTTCCCGATATAAAAATGCAACAAAAATGCCAGAATGATAACCATGTAGGAAAATAATTTCCGACATGCTCTTTCATGCAAAAATAAATTTTGTTTGAAAAAGGATTTTTTATGGGAGTTTTTCCAAATTGGTACTTCGTTTCTGGACATGCCTTGTACCTGTGTTCACTAATTTTAGATGCTAGCTAAAATATGTTTACCTTCGATGGACTAATGATTAAAAAGATTTTGAAACCTTTACATGAATTTTAATTTCAATTTAATTGAATGCGCAAGAATATCTTATTTAATTTGCCATTGACAAATTAAAAGAGAATATACTTTTAGCTTATATTGTACTTTTTCGTGCATAGAATTAGAATTTTTTCATCTACTATTGTTTGTTATTAAATCATAAGCTAAAAAATTGCATTAATTTATTTTAAATGCTTTAGGAATTTGGCACACATTGACAATTTCTTCATGACATTTTTTTTTTTTTTTGTAATTAAAAAAAATTAACTTCCATTTATTTCATTAGATTTGATGTCTGGACCAATAGTGCGATAACAATTAGTACAACCTTGTTTCGAATTGCATAATATATATATAATCAATTAGCAGATTCAATTAAAGTTAAAAGTAGATAAACTAACTTTTAAGAACATGTCCAATTAGTCTGTTCAAAATTTAAAGTTTAATTGGCTTAATGAGTCAAAGTTTCTGAGAAGTCTGCCTCTGTCGGAAACAACAACAATAAAAAAACGATCAAAAGATGCGAAGAACTACTGATGAAAAATTAATCAAACGGGAAAAGTACTTGTTTTGGTAATATTTTTCTTCTTTGTGAAGAAGATTTGAAAAGATAAATTATTCAGACTACTACAGAAGGAATAAGAGGTAAAATGTATACATCTGTTAGTTCGGTTTTGAGCGGATAAATAAATTAAATTTTAATTTAAGTAATGCGAGGAATTTTTCCAACTTAATATAAATTTTACAGTGATTTTATAATTGGACGAAATACTGTATTAGAAATTTAATAATTTTGTAAAATATTGTGTAAAATATTAAGTTTTTGAATTTAAATTACAATATCCAAATGTATAACAACTGTAATAATATGAAATATGAATAAAATCACTATAATATGAATACATATATGTTACGAGATTATTCTAATATATAGAATATATATTATAATAATCAATATATAACACACAAAAAAAGAAAGTATCAAGTTTTGATTGGATTAAAGTTTAAGTTAACTATTTGTTTTTTACAGAAATATTATTTCTTTAAAAAAAAATTCTTGAAGTGAGAGATAAAGAATTCTATTTACATCGCACTATAAGGTTACACGAGGGCTGAAGAAAAATAAACATAATAATATGCGTTGTAGAAGGTTTAAGTGAATGAGTGAGTGAATATTGACGTCACACTGTTAAGCTACACGAAGACTTTTTGGTGACGGACCTCGTAATTTTGAACCATGGTCTAGTGATGAGGACACCTGAACTCACCCCTTCTCCTAACTACCACACCACACCAACGAGAGGATGTTTGAGCTCTTAACAGATTTAAGGTATCCGACTACCCTAAAATCATCATTTTTTTTCAAAAATTGACAAATTTTGTTTGATTATATTTTATAGGCCATCATATTAGTTTAATAAAAATACCAAGTTTTTTATTTTCTATTCACTAGAACAAAAATTGCAAGTGTTTTAGTAAAAGCAAATGCCATAACTTTACATAAGATGTCAAACTTTAAAATGCGTTTTACTCGAAATGTGTTTTTTGCGAAAAGTTCAAACGGGGACAGCAATTTCTCAAAAAGTTTTGAAAATTATTTGCTGAAATTTTTTGTGTACGTTCTGTATAACAGTAGAAGTGTTTCGACCTTCAGATTACTCAATCACTGTTTTATTTTAAAATTTACAGTCCTTCATGTGAATATAATCACTGTCTTTTTCAGCAATTTCATATAATCACTAAAATAAAATGCTCTATTTTTTGTAAAAATTAAAATATCTCTTATCCTGAAGGTAATTTCAAACATGAATAATAAAGTAACACATCAAAATTGAAAAATTGAGAATTTTCTCATAAAATTTTTGTACAGAGCGGGCCCCGTTTATATAATTTTTTGTAGATTTTTACCAGTTTTTCCCATTTTAATGATAATAAATTTTTTTCCTGCTTTCGATTTTATGGGATTTGTTCCTTAAAATATACTAAATAAATCTAAAAATCACAAAAAAAAATCCTCATATTTCCATTTTTTCAAAAAAAAAGGTGTCGCAAGTAGTCGGATACCTTAACCCTTAACTTCCCAATTTTTTAAATTTCTATAAAAAAAAATTATATCAGGTAGTTTTCAATTAATAATAAAAGGGAAAAATGTATATAAAAAAATTAAGCTGTTTTAAATTGATTTTCAGTCATTTTTTTTTTTGTTTGTAGCAGAAGTGCAACATTGCGCAGTAGTGCTGCAAATTACAAAACTTTTTTTTATATGAGGATTTTATTATTCATCATAAAATGTTTAAATTTCTTACCTGGTAATTTATTTCGTCAATAAACAAGAGGAAGCATAAAATATAATGGATTCTTTTTATGGCAAAAACACAGTACTTGAGGCATCGGAGATTTTTATAATTGTTGTGATTTCTGGAAAAAATGTGGCTCAGAGGTGCCATCCACGTCACTTGACCATGGTTCAAAATTACGTGGTCCGTCGCCAAAAGCCTTCGCTGAACATGCGACGTTAATATTCACTCACTGGAAAAAATGTACTTCATCTAGTAACAAAATTAGCGTGTATTTCGTTGCAGTAATCTTTTTTTCTCAGATAAGTAATTTGTAGGTAATTAAATAAAATTGAGCCTGTTAAATTAAAATTTATATGTTGCAGAAATGCAACAGTGGGAAGTTAAGGGTTAACGCGCATCGCTCCCCTACAGAGCGGATCTTTAGTGGTACTGGGCTCAATCTCATGACACGCCAGCCAGGATCCGTTGCTTTGACCGCTAGGTTACCAGGCTCCAGTTGAAGGTTTAAATTATAACTATAAGATAGAATTTAGTGAAATAATATTTTAAATGATTGGAAAACTAATGCTTAATATCTGAAATAATTATATATATCGTATTTTTTCGAATCTATGACACCCCTCACATTCTCGACAAGTTTCTGTGAAAATTGAATAGTAGTTTAAAATGGGGTTTATCGATAGCCAATTTTTCGAAATTCAAATAAATTTAAAATGAGAGCTAATAAAAAAATAGTTAGTTATTTTACCAGTATCATAAACTTTCAAATACATACATGAACTTATAATCGCTCTAATTTCCCCATCAAACGAATTTTATTTCCTTCGATTCTAAGCCGCACTCGATTTTCAGTAGCATTAACACTGGGATATAATGTGTAGCGTAGATTCAAGTAAATACGTTGTATGTAATTTGACAGTACGAAAAATCATGATTTAACTTCAACGTAAAACGTATAAGAATGTAACAGTGTATGTTTTAAGTATTTCTTTTGTCACAAGTGTACAATGGACACAGTATCTTTTCAAGAGAGAAATTGAGAGTAGCAATAGAAAAAACAAATAGTACGTATTCATGTAGGATATGGAGATAGTTCTTTTAGGTAATCGTCGTTGAAAATGCTCTCAAAAGACAATCAGATTTGAATAGAGGAAAACATAGACATTACATGTTGTAACCTCACTCAAAATGCTACAAACTATCTCCTGTGAGCTCTGTGAGAAAATCCTTCAGTAATACTATTAATGTAAATTAAATGGTTGGGAAACCATATTATTCCGTTACGAAGGCTAATACAAGCAATTAAATCAAGTCCTTATTAGAAAATCGTTAATTCGATTAATGAAACTGAGTTATGAATTTTATATAATTCAAGAAACTTAAATTGCTTTATAGTAAATAAATAGCATAATGAAATAAAATATATCAACGAAATAAAGAGAAATAGAAGATATTTTATAAAATAATATTTTTCTTTTAAAATTCATTAAACATTTGTTATGTTTTAATTTGAAACATACATCATTTTTAAAAATGCTTAATTCACTTTTAATTCTATGGAACACCAGCCAAGCATAAGCATATATTCAATTAATTCTTTAAACGGTATTGATTTTTCAATTCCTTCTATTAGTTCACACTCTCCATATATATATATATATATATATATATATATATATATATATATATATATATATATTTATAAATATATATATCTTGTTCAAATTTTCAACCGTTTATAAAATACTTTTTATTCATCCACTCAAGTTCAAATACATTTTTTAAAAGTTGTAATGGACGACATTTGATGTTAGAGTTTTTTCAAATATTAATTCATTAATTCTATTTAATTAATGAATAAATCGTAACAAACAAAAATAATAGTCTAACACCATATATAAAAAGAAATATCGCTCTTTGTGTCCCTATAGCGCAATGGATTTCTAATCCTAAGATCATGGGTTCGAAACTCACCTTCAATGGCATAATTTCAGAGAATCGGATTTCTTTTTACTATACTATTTTATTGGAATAATTAAATTTAATTAATGAATAAATAGTAACAAATAAAAATAACAGTCCAACACCCTATATAGAAAGGAACATGGAAAATTGCAAGGAAAATCTTTTTCTATTTTCCCACTTAATATTGTGATTCTGTCATATGTATATACATATTTATATTAATTGTAATTATTTAATAAAAAAGTAGCTAAAATAAAATTTTCTTTCTTGACCTAAGTGGGAATTGACTTTAAAATTCTTTTTTGTATTACTTGTTATATTTATACATGGTTGTTTTATATCTCTTTTTGAAATTCGAATTTTCAAAATTTTAATAAGTACAAATAATTCGACTTAAAACTAGAAATAAAAAGATATATGTTTAAATTTTTCCTTTAAAAAAATTATATTTTAAGTTCTCGTTATGTTATTTCATATTGTGCTCAAACTCAAATGCTGTCTTTCAGCAACAAACATATGAAGACCTCGCCCTTTTAGTAGTATAAGCCCTATCAGTGATATCTCTCAGTAAAGAAAAGGTCCTTTCACAAAATTTTTATTCCTTTGGTCGTGTAATTTCAGAGTTCAACGTTTTGGGCTCGAGGCACAGTTTCCAAATTAGGCGAAAGACCTGTCCGCCTCCCGATAGTCAGTGGGATTGGTAAGTAGATCGTTTGGACCACAGACGTGGGTTTTGAGGAAACAACATCAGAAAAAATAGTCAACTGAACTGAAAAAAAAAGAACCGAAATATTTTGTAGATACTTGAAGTACACATCTGTAATGTCTACGACAAATTTTAAGAATATACCATCAATTGTAACGATGGTAATGTGCATCTGAAGATTCGAACCAAATTCAATATATGAAATTTTAACTATAAACAAAAAAAAATTTTCTTTTGAATTATAATTACATTCAGTGAACAACAGACGAGCGTTCACCATTTGTATTTGTAGCTATTAAACATCTATTTAAAAATACAAATGGGGCAAGATAGTTAAGTTTAATAATAATCTAGAAATTTTTATTATTCTAAATTATATAGATAATATTACAAAGTATTGATTGGAACAAATCTATTACTCTGATAAAGGGTACACGTTCGACATGAATGTTTATTTTTAAAGATAAAAGAAAATAAGCTGTTTGAAAACTGTTTAGTTGAAACAGATTTCATTAGAAAATTAAATTCTCATTTTTCTTCAGTTATATTTCCCGAATTCTACAAATGGTTTTCTTTACCTTCGCGCTTCTGAAGAAATTGTGAATGTATCAAAAAAATTACACGCATTCAGTGATACAAGGCTTTGTAGACTTTATTTAGCATTAAAACTGCAATAAAGTGACAAAACTAGAGAAATAAATAATAAAATCTGCATCGTACAGGATTAAAAAAAATATGCATATTTTGTTTTGTATATCATAAAATTTCTAATAAAAATAAAATAAAAAAAAGTTCGTGAGGGGGTTTTATCCCCTTTCTTTCCCCCCAGGAGGGGGGGGGAAAAAAAACACTAGCCATACTCAAAAAACTATTTATTTATCTCAAAAAAAAGCAACACTGATTCAAGTAATTTCAACGAGAAGAATGTTCTCAATATAACCAATATGTGGATTCAGAGATGCATGAATTATTAGAAGCTATAATTATTGATCCCTTATTCCAGGATCAAATTCATCCCCCTTTATCTACACTAAATTTAAATTTTGTGACCAATCGTCACTTTAATCCTTTCACCTATCAATATTTGAACTATTAACTTGAATAATCCATCAGTAGAATTTTTCCTATCTCCTCCCTTTTTCAGCTAGAAAAAACCAGATTATATCAAAACCCAATTTGGATAATCAGGTTTTCTTCTTTAGAGGGTTGGCTGTGAATAAACGTGATTTGATAGACCAAAGATTTCTTAAGAGAGTTAATGAAAGTACGCGGATAGATCCGTCACAAGTTTTTGTTCGAAAATGGAATATTTTATAAATATCCTTTACTAGTTGCAGAGATAGAGATTATTTTTGTATATATTTATTTTGTATATATTTATTGTATTTTTGAAAAGAAAAAAAAGATTTAAAAAAAAACATGAATTAAACTGTAAAAAAAATAATAAATGCATAGAATTTTATTGCGTAATATAATTTACTTAACACTCTTTAAAAAGTATATAAAAAATTTAAAATATGATTATTGTGAATTATTAAGTAACAAATTCATAAATTTAAAGTGATTTATATCCTCTTTTGTATAGTTAAATCAATCAAAATATTCGGCTTGGTTGTTCTTTGTTTAAGATATAGATTAAGAGAGAAATCGAAGTGAAAGAGAGAGAGAGTTAAGAGTTAAAATGTGTGTATATGTGTGTGTGTGGTACATAAAACGAGCTCATTTTTTGGTTGCGTTTCTTATGAGATCAAATATATAAGAATCATAATATAAATAACTGAATAATAGAAAATGTATAAATGTAAATTTCGAAAATCTTTATTTCTTTACGTATGAAATGAATCATCATACATACATTTATTTAAAAAGTTACAGTTACATCATACATACAGTTATTTAATCATAATATTAAATAATGAATAATAGAAAATGTATAAATGTAAAATACGAAAACCTTTATTTCTTTACGTATGAAATGAATCATCATACATACGTTTATTTAAAAAGCACTGTTAAAATTTATAAAATGAAAATATGCACGAAAATTATTTTGCTAATAAACAATATACTTAAAACGAAATAAAAAAGAACTCAAAATGTTGCTTTTTAACACATTTTATTTTATTTCTACATTTTTATAAATTCCGTAAAGAATGTTGCATATCTATTTTATATGTTACTTCCAAAAGAATTTCATGATTTCTAATGAAGGCATATTTTTAACAGAATTTTATTTCACCATGTCATCAAATTCAATTCTCCTCCATTTCTTTTTTTTTTTTTTTTTTTTATTTTATTTTTTTTTTTATCACCGCAGACCAGTCAACGTTTAATAATTTTACCTCGGCTCGCTAAGGAAGGGCGGCGTTGATTGTTTATATTTTATATACCTCGATATCACATTTTGCGTAGGCACAGTATTGGTATGGCTTTCGGAGACGTCTCTCAACTATCAGTTTAACTCTCGTCCATTGAAAATTGCACAAACTCGAGAGAAATACGCCAAAATAAATAAAATAGAAGTAATTTAGAGTTTTTTGGGTGGCCCGGTATCATTTGAACCACATCCCGGGGTTTGGGGATCACTGATCTAGCTGATCCTTGCTGTGTTATCTTGGTTTTCGTCATCCATTTGCTTTTATTTACAAATATTTCAAGCATAAGTTTTACTTACTTGATTGTTATTATTCTACACTGAGATGTATATAATACAGATAGTCTTAATTTCCAGTAAACAGAATCTTTATAAGCGAAGCAAAATTTGTGATTCATAAATAAATTTTCGAAAACTTTTTTTCCCCATCAGATTCCATACAGTTAGATCGTATAATTTCTTAAGAGGCAACCGAAAAATCTGAATATTCAAGTGTAGTAGGTATAGATATAGATGGGTATTATATAAAAGGTGTGAAATTATTGTTGTTACTAAATGTTTTTCAACCGAAAATTATTTTTAAAAAATTTTTGGAGATGATTCACTTATTATTTACGAACACACATCATATTTAAAGTAAAAACTATTTTTTACCAACTGTTCAGAAAATCATATTTATTGTTTAAATATATCATTTAAAAACAATTACATTTAAATTAATGGATTTATCGTATAATTTAAGTCTCTCAAATCGATATTTTACGAAATAACTTTACTTCTCTTCGTGTAAATACAGCAGTTTGATTTCACTCAAGACTAAGAATTAAAATCTGAACTTCTCTCTGCCTCATCCTGATTTTGGCATTTCGATGGTTTAGTTAACGCATGCGTACATGCGGCGAAGGTCGCCAATTCTATATAGTCAGAATACGTTCGATTAATTGATTGAATATTAACGTCGCACTGTTCAGCTACACGGGGGATTTTGGCGACGGACCACGTAATTTTGAACCATGGTCAAGTGACGTGGACGACACCTGAGCTGGCACCCCCCCCCTCTCCTAACTACCACACCACACCAACGGGAGGACGTTTCAGCTCTCGACAGATTTAACGTGCATCGCTGCCCTACACGGCGGGTCTTTAGTGGTAATGGGCTCGAACTCATGACAAGGCAAACCACGGTCCGATACCCATATCACTCGGCTACCGCAGCCGTCAGAATACGTTCGAAGAAACCTTTAAAAGAAGTAATGGGTACGGAAAGCAATAACTTTAGCTAACAGTGGACATGTTGCGGCAATTACTAAATTTGTAATATATTCCGCCCATATTAGAATCCAATGCTATTTTTAAAAAAATCAGTTTGAGACATTGGCATGAACCTGTGTAATACATTTGTTATGTCATATTTGATTTGAGGTTGTTATCTTATAAAATACGAAGCTAATACTATTTGTTAAAACATTGTTTAAAACGAAATTTGTATTTCTAATACCATTTGGTTTGAAACTTTTAAATTGTATTTTTATTTAGGGATTTTTTTCCACTCTAAATAATTCTTTGCAAAAAGGCTATTTGATATAAGCGCGTTATTTTGTACTTTTAAAATCCATCCTTCAACCGTTTTGCATGCGCCTTCACTAGTCAAACAGTAAATGCGACATCTGAGGTCGGACTGCATCTTATGAAGTCTATCCCTTTTTGGTATCATTTTGCTAGCAAAAATGCATTTATTCACACATTATCATTTCCGATTTGGCGAAAAAAAACTGAATATTTTTCAAAATATTTCAATTCAAGTTTTACTTCAATTTAAATATTGTTTGAAATATCTTTCGAAAGATATGTAAGGAGAACGCGAAATCGGCTAAGTCTCTTTCACGGAAGATCGCTTTTGATTTTGATCGGGAGAATTGAGTCATGAAAATTATTTGTAGTCACTAGTCTTAACGAAACAATGCATTAATTAGGGATATACTACATATATAGAACTTCTTGATATATTATGTTAATATTCATTTGGCCAATTAGTAAGTGTTTAATTATATCATTCATTCTATACAAAAATGCGTGCTAAGATTTCGTAGAGTGATTAATACATGCGAAAGTATTATTATAATTTGCAATAGAAAGATAGCAATTAAAATTAAATAATGGAACTTAAAGTATAATTTAAAAATTATCTCTAAAATTAGTAAATATATTTAAAGATAAAAACGATAAAAGCATATGTTTTTGTGCACGTCTTTGCTTTATACATATTTCTTAAATATTTTTTTCAATTTATTTATATCTTATTTATAAGATCACTTTAAAAAGATCTAATTTTTGTATGCATACTTACCTATTAATCATCGGATTTTTTTTCAAAAGTTATATACCGTAAAATCCGGCGTATAACGCGCACTTATACTTTCGAGTTGTTTTTTTTTTTTAAATTTTCATAATAATTTTGTTTTGTTTAATATTAATTTTGTTCGCCGTATAACGCGCACCGCTTTTAGAAACCTGAAATGTACGTATGCAATGCTCTTACGTTTTGAAGTAATTTAATCGAGATATTATTCCAAAGTTTAGACACACAAAAATAGTGCACATTTGGAACTACAACCATTTAAGTTCACAAGAGTCCCATTTATTTTATATAAACAATATTTTAATATATGTAGACGTCCAAATTTTTTCTCTTCTCTCTTTTTTTTATTTTTGAAACTCTCATTTTTATACCAGGCGTATAACGCGCACCCATAAATTTCAGTCTTATTTTTTGTGTTAAAAGTGCGCGTTATACGCCGGATTTTACGGTAATTAATATCTTCTAAATTTTTCTCTTTACATCTAAAATAATCTTGAAACGCCTCCGTTTTTCTTTAATCAATAGTTAAAAATAAAATTAATTTTATATAATCGGGTAAAACATTTCATGTTAGATTTCACTATTTCTATTGTTACTTGACATAAAAGTGAAAGCAAAAAAAAAAAAAATTATTAAAAATAATAATTTTTTCAATTTCTACTATTAGCTCACACTCTCTATATATTTATTTATTTATTTATCTTGGTGGAATTTTCAATCCTTAATAAAATACATTTTAAAGCACCCAATTGAGCTGAAATTTTATATTTTTGATGACAATACAATTATTTAAGTATAATTAATAAGAATTAATTGATTAAAACTAATTATTTAAGTAATTACTAATACAGCCACGTTGGTCTCATTTTTAGCGACTTGTGTCAAAACTTTAAGATTTTTTCTCACGTTTTAAAGCATTCAGTTGAACTGAAATTTTATATACATGATTGTTTTGGATAGCAATACGATACTTTAATGATAATTAATAAAAATTGATTACCACTTAATGTTGTGATTCTGTTATATGTATATACATATTTATATTAATTGTAACTATTTAATAAAAAGTAGCTAAAATAAAATGTTTCTTTGTTGATTTAAGCAGGAATTGACTTAAAGAAAAAATTTTTTTAAATATTACTTGCTTATTAACCGTTTGTACATTAAAATAATCACACACCATCAAACGAAACATGATGAAATAATCTTGTAACTGTGAATCGCGCGAGGGTAAAAACTACTATGTAAAAATAGAGGCTTCAGTATATATATAAGTTCACAAGCGAAGGGATCAAAGAGATGAAAAAAGATAAACCGACTGAAATAGAAGTCATCAACTTTATGGCTTCGGATGAAAAAAGAAAAATATTTTTAATAAATGTCAAAGAACGGATATTGAAACAGATGTCAAAACGAATGAAGAATGACACTTGATGGCGAAAATGATAAGATTTGTAACACGAGATGTCACGATATATGAAGTGGAACACTTCCAAGGTGAGAGGAAGTCGTAGGTGCTACACTTGTGGACATTTTCTGAGTAGTTAACCTAAATAGTACACTGGGCAATAAAGTTAATGAAGAAAAAGAAAAATAACAGCATTTTACATCTGGTTTTCATTTCTTTTGGAAAAAACATCCATTTTTGTGTAATTTATGCCTAGGGTTACGGAAAAATTACGAAAACCTTGAAAGACCTTTGAGGGGAAAAAAGGAGTTAAAGTTTAATAATAGAACATACCACATGCTGTATAATAAACACATGTTTCCATATCTGGCACATTATTAAAAGTTGGAAATGTCAGATCTTTCATAAACTTTTCATTGACTTTCGAGAGGGAATAAATGTTATGAAATATGCTTATATTTGTTTTTTTTAAAAAAAAAGGTTTGTGAAAAGATCACGATTGTAAGAAAGATTTTATTGACGAAAAAATAAAGCATGCAAGAATAAATCGCTGGAATATATTTTTTTTAAGAACTGAAGTATTGAAATATGCATTGGAAAAATGGAATATATATTCGTAAGTTTACAAATTTCTAAAAGGCGGAATAATGATGGCTTAACATATTAGTTCATAATTTAACATTTTTGATTTTTAAAGAAAGTTTTTTGAACAATTATACATAAAAAAATGTATTAACTTTAAAATAAAATGTATCAACTTTAAAAGTTTTATTAATACCATTTTGATAGTATAGAATTTGGAAAGATGGCTATAAAAATTTTTAGGAAACAAATTTTTGGAATAATATCATTAATGAATTTTATACTAACAATACTATATAAATATTTTCTTAGAGTATTTTAATTACCGCTTCTCAAACTTTTTCAATATTTACAACCCAATTTTCAACCATAATTTTCATCGTAATATATACAATAACAATATATTGAATGCAATTACAATACACTTTGATGGTACAGATACAATACAATAAGACTTTAATTATAAACTGTTTTAATTATCAAGGTAAATATTATAAGTTTTGTGTATAATTTTGTATATGACAAGCCCAGGGGAGTCAGTAGTAATTACTAAACTTGTTTTTAATTGAATACTGATATATTAATTATCAAATACTTTGTACTGATACATTTATAAGTATTGTACATTATATCTGTGTTAATGTGTATTTCATTTGTTTTTCTAAGAATGTATTTTACTTTGCTTCCTTTCAGTAAATTGATAATTATTTTATATCTTTAATTTTCGATATGCTTGCGCCCCCTCGGGGAGCGTGCCCCGCAGTTTGAGAAACGCTGCCCCCTAGAGAAAACTGCTGTTAAATTCTTAAGCATGATAATCACACACGATGTATGTTTTGTATCCATTTAACAAATAGTTATTCGTTTAACTACATCAGTTCGAGTTAAGATAAAATCACCCGATCAGAAAGAATTTGTTATACTTTTTCAATTTACAATACAATGATAAATATTACGAGGAAATAAATCATAAGCAAATAACAATGAGTGAAGACACGCATTCTTTGAAATGGGAAAAAAAACCTTAAAAATTAGTTATTAAACAGTTTAAGAGTGAGTTTCATAAAGATCTGCCTTTGACAAATCCATCTATCAGTGATTGAAACAAAAATTGTTTTTAAAATAACTCAGTTGAAGGATAGAAAAGTACATTCAGTTCTCAGGAGGAGTTAAGAACTGCAAGAAAACTTTTCGATGAAACTTCGAACATTTAGCGACGTAGCCATGAAACAGGAGGAACGAAAAAAGATGCAAGCATCCACCCTGCAAATTTTGAAATTTTATTTTTGAATTTAAAAAATTGGCATTGATTACCACTGAAATTTCTTTGCGAACAAAGAATAAAATATGTGGATGAAATTTGAAATTTTCGTATAAATAAGATGGAATTCACTTTAATTAGCTAGTAAAGAAGTTATATATAACTAAAATTACTCAGATGAGTTAGAATTTGTATACTGCCGAACATCTAAAATGCAACAACTTAAAGGTCAATAGGTATAAAGCCAAATTTATTAGAGATAATTCAGTTCAAAGGAAAATGGCTGAAAAGCAGTATTCTGCAGGTGAGGAAAGCGTATGAAGTGAGTATTGACAATGAATCAGTTACCGCCACGAAGGTAATAGCCCTTTTTACATGGCACGGTTTTTCTTTTAAATTAAAAAGTTTCGGGTGTCTTATTGTCCCTACACACTGCCAAGTTGATCTTGAATACCAGCAGGTGGTGTATTACAGCTAATTGTTCTCTATCATCAATAACTATAAGTTATCATAACCAAGGCAACAATTCAATTTAATGGATGATGTTTTGAGCATTGCGAACTGCGGAAGTAGAATCAAATTCCGCTCGAAACCATAATGGAGATGCCGGTCCAATACTGCGATGCAGAAGACGACAGTTCAGCAACCTTTCTAAATTGTCTCCAGACTCTAATCAGGACCATTATAATGTTGCAAAGAAAAATTTGTTTCCTCTGTAAAGACTATGTCGTGCTATTTAACTATCCAGGTCCGCCGTTTAATGCACCACTGCAGATGAAAACACCTGCGGTTTCGAGACAAAGATAATCGCCTGCAATGGATGCCTCGCGGACATGCCACTGTTCTGTAAACAACGTCGAATGTTACGTGTTGTGGAGTATACCATATTTGTTGTGATAGTGATTCCATGTGGCAGAGAAATTCATCACAGCCATGCGCACAATATGTCTGTTATCACGTATAGCTGTCCTTCGAGGCTGGTGAAATTGGTACCATTGTTAGTTACCTTCTCCAACATCCATTGATTACAAATCATGACCACTGTTGTTTGGACAAAATAACCAATTTCTCGGAAGGATAATCCACGTTAAGTGTAAGCAACTATTATTCTTCGGTTGAAATCAAAAACACGCTCGAATGTGCTCGTATTCTTCTTCGAGGTCCGCTGAAACTTCTCAGGTGGAACAACCGCCACGGAAAAGCAACTCCAATACTTCAAAACGGAATCCTGCTCTACCTTTAGGTATAGCTTCTTAATGGACAACGTGAAATGCTAATCATTTGGGCTTCCTCTTGCAATATAAGCACGGCGAAAATTTCACTTGTTTTGGATGCTTCCTACATGGTGGTGTATTTTGGAGAGTCAAGGTAGCCGCGAAAGATCGCCATATGTGACTGTTCAAGTCCAGTCGTGTGTTCGAGTCTTGACCCCGGAATAACAAGGATTGGTATAAATTGAGAAAGAAGATACCAGCTTTGATATGTTTTCGTTTTCAATTGATCGTGGTTCAATATTATGAGAACCGTCGCCAACAGATCTAACGCCACATTTACTCAGAACTCACAATTATTGTATTTTCCATTACAACGGAATAATAAATTTTTTTAATTTGATGTAGATTTTTATTTGTTAGTATGATGTTTTTGTACGTAAATTTATTTCATATGACATATATATGTTATATTATTGTTGTTTGTAGACAGTGGCTTGGGGGTTCTTAGTTTGTTGAAGGAGGGGTTTCTGGAGTCTACCATTCTATAAAGTATAATTTGATTTTTTTCCGTTTGACTATAATTCTAAGTATATAGTACGTAAAATTTAATTAAATATTTATTATTATGATTAATTTCTTATTAATTAATGCTATATTTATTCAATAATTAGTTTTTTGTGTCTTTTGTTCCCAAAATCGATAAAATTAAAAAGGATCCTGATACAAGAATGGTGAACTTTCGACCCCGGACCCCCTTGAAAATTCCTTGTGTGCACTACTGTTTGTAGACGTAGTGTTAAATTATATACGTTATTTAAAATAATGGAAGACAAGTAACTGATAGTTAAATATATTAATATATAGTTAATTTATATAATTATTATCATTTTGTTCCAGTTTCATTATAAATCAAAGTAGAGCATCTCCTTAAAATAGCTTTCGGAATACAGCCTTACTATCTATGATGAATCCTTCAAGAAGGGACTCACTGTCGAACCAATACTATCTTTATACGCTACTACATTGTTTTTACAATCAGAAATACTATAAAAGACAATTTTGAACAAAAAAACTTCAATCTTTATAAACACACATAAAACTATGTTTATTAAGAAACTCTTGGTGTTCTTGGTATATCTATTAATTCTAAAATAAGTGTAAGAAAGTTATAAAAGTTTAAGAAAGTTAAACGTATATCTTCAACACTATTATCTGAATTTCAAGATTTCTGCATTTGCTGGCTAATTTAATTGACATTTGTTGAAATTGAGAATATGGAGAGGAAAGGGGGTCGAAGGCTTTTTGTTGGGTGAATTCTGTCTCCCTTGAGAGAGAAAAAAGATAAGGATAACACGGGAACTGCATGAGTTTGCTCAGATTTGTTAAAAGGCTTTTAAGGGCTGTTCGGATTTTCATCCCTTTATTTGCTGCTGATAAGACTATAAGCTTCCTTTCCTGTGTTTTCCCTTTCCTTTTTTCTTTCTTTTTCCTTCTTTCTCTCTCTCTCTCTCTTTTTATCAATGTATAACATGGACCTCTATATTATGAAGTCGCTAAATCCCGAAAAAAAGTTCGTTATATGGAAAATTCGTTATATAGAGGTTCCTCTTCCATTTTTCTTTATAAACCCCATAAGGCAAATTTTAAATTTGTAAACACTATATTTTAAAAAAGTAATTACTCACACCTTTCTGTAAATTAATATATATTTATTTTATATATCTTACCTATGAAAAAGAAAAAGAAAAAAAAACTACAAGGAAAGTTTCTTGACGCCTTAATCCACTTCCTGAAGAATTAAATGATTTTCTTTAATGCTCAGGCCCCAACGTTTTAACATTTTCGAGCTACCAGAAACAAAGCTACCTGTACGACTCGTCAACACTACAAATGAACGCATACTAGTTCAAGGACACATTAACACGAGACAACTCCTCTGAGGGTGAAGGGGGATATCGAAGCTGTGACAGTGAACTGGACAATGGGGTCTTAAGGTTGCACTTCTTGGATGAAATGTCTAAAATTCTATTGGTGAGGGCGAGTTAGGCATCTAATAAAACAGTTCAAAATTTATCACCACCATAAAGTATATTAAAAGAAAGAATAACTTGTGAAATTCCCAGAAATACTTCAAAAATAGGAGAAAAAAATTGAATCACAAGAAAAAAAGTTCGTTATATAGAAAATGCATTTGGCTATTGGGAGGTTATTTTACGAAGAAAATCGTGAAATGTTCTTGGTTCCAGGAAAAAGTTCGCTATATAGTAAAATTCGCAATATAGAGGTTCGTAATATGAAGGTTCGACTGTACATAGATTTTTTTTTTTTTTTTGTTTTGTTAAAAATAACATTTTAATGATCAGCATATTAGCAAATGTTTATAGGACTTATTTATTATTTTTAAAGCTTAAACAAAATTATAAAGCAACGTGCGACCTTTAATTGATTTTTTTTCCTATTTCATAAATGTAACAAAATATGATATTCCATTGACATCGATATTTGAACAGAAATTAAAAAAAAAAAAAAAGAGAGAAATAATAAGATTAACAAAATTCTTGCCCTTTCAAAAAACAGCAACAGCATTAAACATTTTATCGAGGCTGTTATTTTATTAAACAAGATTGGAATTGAAGAACAGCAATATAATAACGAAACGGATGAAAGTAAAGTATACTACATTGTTTCTCAAAGTTACTTGAGAAAAAACCTGCGTTGATTACTGATCGAAACAAAACTTTTATATATATATATATAACATACTGCACACAGTACTAATATAATTATTTCTGATGAGAAAAACTAATTAAATACACAAAAATCGTTTGCAACGTTAGAATGAAAAGAGCTGTTATCAATTCAAAAAGATGAATCAACTGTAAAAAAAAGTACAGGATATGCCTGTATGAAATATCAACTCAGATACTCTTCTAAATAGAAGAGGAAAAATTTAAATTTGGCGAAAATCCAGAACGCTGTTTGTAGCAGTGCCAAGAAGAAACTCCTGTCGTCGTCGTTTCGTCAAGCTCATTTGAGTAAATAGAATCTTTACACATTTAATGAACTTATTACGAAATTGAGCTTAAAACGATAATGGAAAAATGTGACCGGAAATAAAATTAAACTTTATCTTTTGAGGTACAGCTGGATACATTTTGTCTTTTACAATCTATTAAATTATAAGAAAAACATTTTTTTTATCATTATTATTATTTCTGAGGATAATTACAATTCTGAAGGCAAAGAAAATTATATTTTCAGTGAAAAATATTTTAATTCAGAAATTTTGACTGACTTTTTTGCCCGCCATGTCTGCCAAGCTCATCGTTATCATGCTATTAACGTAATCTATTCGTAGTATTCCGATTACTTTTTCGAAATATATTTTTATTACTTGGTGTTTTTTAAACATCAGAAATCGTTTATGATAAAGGAATTGTAATCACTGGCGTAGCTAGTGCTAACTGGGCTCTATGACAGATTTCTAGTGATCTCTTTTGGGTCCTTTTAACATTTTAAGATTTTTTGCTTACGAATTTTGGAGACCTGTACACTGATATGGCGATAGCTACTCCCCTGATCGTAATTATAATGACTTGAAAAATGAACATCAACAAATGCGATAAAAATAGAACTCTCACATCTTTACAGAATCTTATTTTAATTATAATCATTTAATTCAAAACAAGTCTCATCCGAAGTATTTTAAATAAATATTTACTTGAAGTATAAGAAAAGAATCAGTAACAAAAAATAAGAATTCCCACAAAGCAGCTACTTAAATGTATAACTATTACCTTAAAAGCCCTTATAAATTCGTGATCAATTGTTTAATGGCATAAAATGTCAAGTTGACATTTTTTCTTGAACTAGGCTGTTGTATTCATTCGAAAGCAATAAACTACCTCCAAAAGAGTAATAAAAATAATTTTATGTTTTTGTAATTTTTTCCAACTTAAGCGATTATTTTAAACCTAAAAATTCATAGAAAATAAGCTTAAATAATTAGCTTAAGCGAGCTTTCAAAAGTTAAAGCCAAAATGAAAACAAATAGAATGTTCCTTATTTTATTATTCTTTCAAATAGCTGTTATTGCATTCCAAATAACATAATAGTCCATAAATGTATCATAGAATCAGTGGCTTAACGAAGAATACTAAGACCCCCTCCTACAAAATTGGGTTTTGGGCCCCAAGTCCAAATACGTACTTGACGTCATTCAGGCTATGGGCCCCTAGAACACCTGCCTCCCCTCGCAATGCGGGGGTTTTACGTTACGCCACTACATGGAACTTACATTTTGGATACCTTCATTTGTCATTGTGATATGACAAAAGCTATTTCGTGTTGTAGCCAGGTTATTTGATTTGTACACATTTACCCCCAAATTTCTCATAGATACTCATTGAACCCATAAATGGGCTTGGTCAAGTCTCTGCGCTTTCGTTTATGTAGGGGGACGGGTTAGGATATATCCTGTCTCCACAAGAAACGTATGCCAAGGCGAAAGTTCCTTGCCCCAGAGCAAGTTAGAATCATAGATGAATTTTCGAAAACATATTTGCATATTTTGTGCTAAATAGCAAGGTTTTAATAAATTAATTTTTTACCCACACTAATAATTATGGAGATTGATCTGTGTTGTTTGCTTATACAGGAAACAATTTGTGTGCCAATTATACAGCTAAGTAGTAGCATTAATTTACTTTCGCTTTTCAAAAAATCATGAAAAGTCAAAAGGAAAGTTATGAATGAAAAAACGTGTTTTCATTCAAGTACCCAAACATCGAAAATCTATTTACGCGAATCCATTTCATTTGTCATTCATAAATCCCTTTCTTCCTGTTGCTTAATTCCTACCTGCGCAGTATCGATTTATTGGACTTAACGTTTCATTATCACACACCCAAAACCTCGTACGCCAATTACGTTAAAATCGCTCGAGCATCCGCTGTCTATCTATTCTATCAGATGATCTATTTTTCCTTCTTTTTTTATACTTTTTCATTGTTTATCTTTTTTTTCTCCTCTCCCTTCCCGACATTAGTATATCAAGGTCGTTTTTCTCAATAAGGGCGTGGAACACGTATTTTCTTTCCCGCCAACGCAGTCTGACGGAAGTGTGACAGTCCTTTATTCATTCATGAAGAAAAGAGCTCGAGCTGTGACGTCACGCCAACGTATTTGGAACGCAAAAACGTACTCTTTTTATTTTTTCCCCTTTGCCGTGTCGAACTCGGCTTTAGCTTTTCCCCCTATGAATGAATGAATAAACGAATGAATGGCAGCTGGATTGAATGAATAATTAGTAGTGGGTCCAATCGACGTAATTTCCGGCTGGACAATTTTAGTGGCCAGCTGCTTTTTGCATTTATTTTTATTTCACAGGAAAAAATTGTCCACAAAAGGATGTGTTCTAGTACCGGTATTGCGTGGATTTTTTTTTTTGGCTTGGACTCTAAATTAAAGTGTTTGTGTGTATGACGTGTAATGTCTGAATAGTTATGCAGAAAATTGCGTTATGTGTGACGTAGTTGAGGTAAAACGTTTTTTTTATCTTCAAAGAAAAACAAGGAACTATTCGGAATGGTTTTTGTGGTCGGAAATGTGTTCTTTTTCTCGTATAAAATACCTCAAATTTACGGTTCTTTTTAAAAGAACTTAATGCATAGTTATTATGTTTTGGGAAGAAGTGTTATAAGAAATTTACAACGAAAAATACTTCGTAAGTGATCGTTTTTGTTAGTGGTGTAAATAGTTTCAAGTCTTATATCAGAATAGCTGTATCACACACATGTTATTTAACGGGAATGGTAATTGTTTTAAGTTCTTTCGAAAATTACCTTTAAATTAGTATACAGGATAGAGTTGGTCATGAAGGAACCAACTTCTTTGCTTATGATTTAGAATTGTTTTTATGTTTTAGGAAGAACTCCGTTTAAATTATTCAATGCGACATTATTTATTACAGTAGTATTTTTGCTATCAAAATTTGGTATGATTCCTGCTCTTCAGTTGGATGTTCAAGTACGGATTGGTCACGGACCTCTTGATTTTGAACCTCTGTCATGTGACGGGGAAAAACCTGGGTAATTTTTTTTCCAAACTACCACCATTCAATTTGAAGCTTTTGAGCCTTCAGATTTAACGTGACACCCCCTCTCCCCGGGGGGTTTTCAGTACAGCAAAGGGCCCATAGTTCACGAGGAAGAAATTTTCAGATTCTAATTTTTTTTTATAAAATTTTTTTAATTTCCTCCAGATGTTCTTTATTACTCTTAGTCATGCGGTTTTCTTACCCCCTTCTTTTTTATTATTTTTTTTTTATTTTAATATACAGTCGACCTCTATTTTACGAACCTCTATTCTGCTATCTCTTTTTTTCCAGGAACTTTTCATTTGTTAAATAACCTCTAAAAAGCAAATTGTATTTTCTATTTAACGAACTTTTTCTATTGTGATTCGATTTACTTTCTCTCTATTTTAAAAATATTTCTGGACATTTCAAATAATTCTCTCTTTTAATACTTTTTCTGGTGATGAATGACCTTGAACTGGTTTTAGAGGAGTTTTAAACCCTACCTAGAAAATAAAACCCCCCAAATTTGAGTTTTTTTTTTTAAAAAATTTTAAAGACTTTATCACTAAAAATGAATTTCCATGGGGAAATAGCAAAATTACTCGTTAAAAAAACATATTTTTAAATTACTTGAGGTTTAAAAAAATTGAAAATGCAAAAATTTCATAATTTGGAAAATTTTTTAAAGTTAAAATTATTTTTTCCCGGGACAACGCCCTTTCCTTGCTTTTCTTACAGATTTTCTTTTGTTGAATAAGTTATATAAAAAAATGATATTAAACCAAAAAAAGGTGTGAATAATTACTTTTTAATAATAAATAAGAAAAATCCCCGAACTTAGTGTGGGTGGGGTGGGGTATTTCCGCGAAGTGTGTGGGGATAATTTCCTTTTAAATACATTAATTAATTTTAGTTGGGCTGGAGACGAAAAAAAATAATAATTTGTATGTTTAATAAAAAGTTTATAAACAGGTAAAACGGCAAAATTTTTTTGATGCAGAAGGTTTTTGTAAAAAACAACAAGTATCCCTCGCCCGGTCACGGCCCCTGCCAGTGGATAGGCGGGCCGAGGCTTGCCTTGTCACAGTTCGAGCCCAGTACCACAAAAACCCCGTGAAAGGGGAACTGCACGTAAATCTGTGGGGCTGAAACCTCCCCCTGGGGTGGTAGTTAGGGGAGGAGGTGCCAGCTCAGGGGCGTCCACGTCACTTGACCATGTTAGAATCTTCCGTCGCCAAAGCCCCCGTGTAGCTGCAGTCGACGTTAATATTCAATCAATCAATAATCTCTGCCGGGCCCGTTTTTTTTCCCTCCTTCAAAATTTCCTAGCAGCATTCCAGTAATTTTTTCATTACTTGTTTGTGAAAAAAAAACTTCTTCTTTGGGGAGTATTTTCTAAAAAATTTGTAACCCATTTTCAATTAAACTGAGGCCTTCTGTCAAATTACCAAATGTCATTCGATCTTCTGATTGAATTGGGTCTACAGACTCGAGTTCGTGGATGCTCATATATTTCTATGAGCTCATCAATTGTCAGCTCCTGATTGTGGGAATCCAGCAGTTCTTGAACGTCATCACACTATCCAATTCTAAATTTATTTGCCTGGCAAGATCAACAATTTCTTCAATCACATTGCCAATATCATCAGGCTCTGGCACTAATTCCGCCAAAATTTCAGCGATGAAAATTTAAAAAAGCATACAGTTAAAACTACTGTACTGTCTTTGAATTTAAAATTCGTTATTTGTGGTTCATATAGTATACTGAAAAAGATGAATCTCTTTTTAATGAACTTTCCACATCACGAACTTCCTTCGGGATTTAATGATATCATTAAATAGAAGTCTCTGGGTGAATTCTGTAATTTTTTCCTTTTATTTTTTTTTCATAAAATATCGTTGCGTGGATGACTTGAGTACCCAGCTCTTTCGAGCTACAACCTCATATCAGTAGGTATTTGAGTGACTGTAAATGATTGACTTTTGCCCTTTGTTAAGTTTTTTATAAAATCGGAACAAGTAGATAGTAGACAACCCCTATAAAAATGGGATATCAATTCTGATAAAACAAAAATTGAAAAAAAAAATCAACTATCTAAACAAGTCATCCTTAGAATTTCCCAGTGTATTTTATTACATGGAATTGTACAAGTTTCCATTTGTTTTCTTTTCTTTTTGTTACCCTTTGCGACGGGCTTATTAGACTGTCAACATTAACGAAGATCACGCAGATCCAATCACCTACAATTCAAAGAAAAATCTAAGGCTTGGAGCCAATGTAAACACATGAAACACATCTTTGTAAGACTTACGTGTTCCTTTTCTGGGCTTGTAGCTTTATCTTTCAGAGAAAGGTATTGATAAAATCAACAGTGAAATGTTTCGTAGAACTTAATCTGTAAGAAATAGTTTTGTACGTTGGAAAAATTGTGAGGGGATTCGTGTTTTCTTGAAAGAAAGTAAATAGTATTTCTGTTAAGGCGCTAATATATTGAAATCGAAACTCTCTAATCTTTATAATCTTGGTGTTTTGGGAAAAAAATTTAGAATTTATTTGCCTCGCGTTTCTTTTTATATCCGACATTATATAAATTCTGTCTATAATTCTAATGCCAAATTTGTTTATTTTATAAAAGAAATACTGAAGATTAAAAACACATTTCTAGTTTTTTGCTTTTTATTATCAGTTTCTTTTTTACGTTGAAACGTGATGGGAGTATTTTATTTTCACTGCTAAGAAAGAATTAGAAAATTCGGTATTTTTCCATTTCGTCGATGCACAAAGAAAAATATTAATAAATGTTGGTTCGCATTGGTTTTTTTGTCCATTTCTGACTCCGTTGGTGTGGTGTGGAATTTAGGAGAGGGAGGTGCCAGCCCAGGTGTCATCTTCGTCACTTGACTATGGTTCAAAATTACGAAGTCCGTCGCCAAACGCCTTCGTGAAGATGATCATGCGATATTAATATTCACTCACTCACTCAATTTCTGATGTATTATAAAAAAGACGTTATTGTGATTAAAAAAAAAAGACTGCGATTTGTTTAGAAAAACAGCTGGTAAAAGATTACTAACGGGAATATTCCGTTTGGTGTCATTGGTATTATTTTTGGCGACTTCATCACCTTTGCACGCGAAACGGAAAAGTACCGAAAATACTTACTGCAATTATTCGAGGAATGACGAAATGTAATTAGTTTCTTTTCATATTCATTTATATATTTTTTCCCCTGTTATGTATGAAACACTTTTAATTTATTATAAAAGTAGCTATAGCTTTTTCTCAAACTTTATATCGATTGAGTCTTGGAGCAACGGCTGTTATACAATATCTTTTAATAACAATAATAATTAAATAATTTCTGAAAGAATTTTAAAGTAATTAGTTTGCTGTTTAATGATGTTTCTTAAATTATAGAAAGGTATTTTAAAATTATAAATAATTCTTATTTAAATCACGCAGGTATCCCTAACAAAATAAAACTATTGTTTTGTACACTAATAAACGGACATTTTGACAAAATAAGATGAATAAAATTATATGTAATAATAGTTGATTAATGTGAAGTGAAGAATTTATTCTCTGAGATGTTTTGTAGCCAGTTCATCAATCCTGTACTTTAATTTGTTTTGTATTTATGATCTAATGGATATAAAATTGTTGAGGAGAAAAATTGTTCTCAATTTTTATAAAATTCTAAGCATAGTTATATTATTTTCAATCATCATAAAAGGAATCAATATAACTATTTAATATAATTAACCTAGATATATTAGAAAGTCATAAATTATTATTACAGATACATTTGAAAAATAAAATCAATAAATTCCAAGAGAAAACTAAATAGGAAAATAAGAATAATCAATTTTAAATGCCTCAAAAATGTTAGTCCGGTCAGGATGACTGGGCATGAAAACAAAAATGTAAACAATACAAGGACATATGAAAAATGTAGAAATCGTCCTGTCGAAAAACTTTCTCCAAGCCATATTTTCTTTTTCCAGCAATACTATCATCTCTCCAGAATATCGAAGAATACTCATTTGATGGAGATCTCTACACAGAGAATATAGTGAAGCTGGCTAAAGCAGTCATTAGCAGCCAGGATCCGTTTGACTTTCTGGACACGGCACCAACCAACCAAATTGGACAGAATGCTTTAAATGCAGTAGAGATCCAAAAACTCAGCATTCGATAACCCGGCAGTCTGGATAACTCGGCTACACACTTGCAGGGTGTCCGATGAAGAAATAACTGCTGCTGGAACAGTTGAAAAATGCTGGAAAATGATGAAGACGTTAACGTTGAAGATACCATTCAAACTCCTAAAATATCACATTGTGAAGGACCGCAGGTTGCCCAAACCACCTTTCAGTATTTTGAATAGCAAGCTGATTCGGTAATACACTTACTGTTCCTCCATCGCCGTCTTGATGAAGCAACAAAACGCAGAATGCACCACGGAAGATAACAGGCAGTTTTTCAAAGTAGGCTTTTTAATTTTCATTATAGCTATATTATTTTCATTATAGATTATTTATATAATTTTGATTATGCCTTCATAAAAAAAATTTTCTGATGTGTGCATAATTAGGTAAATTACTGTATACTTACTGTATACTATGTATTCATTAATTTTCATTTTCAAGGTAGTAAATGCTCTATTCCTTCATAAAGTACATACTTTTCCTTTGTTTAACCCTTTATCTACCGCATTATGATTTACTGCAGTTTTTTCGTGCACTTTTTTTTTGGATCAATACATGGGAAATTAAGGGATGTTCATAAACAAAATGCTCAACTCTGATAAATTTAATCCGTTAGAGCAAATTAATTAATTAAAGATATTCAACTGTAAAATTAATTACATGCACTGTTCACTTAAAATAAATAGTCAAATCGTTTTCTAATGTCTTTATTAACATACAAAATAAATAAGAAGTTACATTTTGACATAAGCTATTTTTTCGGGACAAAAGTAATAATCTTCGCAATCCGCTGAAAACGCAATTTCTGCTATAAAACTATTCGCCTTCCCCCCCCACACACACACTAAAATACTAATCATAGAACCCATGCAGCCATATATCTTGGAAGAGTGGATTTCAAAGAATATTCCTGCTATATAAGTATCGTCAGAATATTCGTGAAAATGATTATTCTATGTAATTTTAAAGTGAGTGGTATAAGTACCGTCGGTAGATAAAGGGTTAAAGGTATTTGGGCAGTTTATTTTCTGCTATATTCTCAAGCAAATAATACATGCAACGCAGTGTTTTCTAAGTAAACACTTGAATGTATATTTCTTTTAAATATAGTTCTAGATAACCTGACATTTTCACAAACTCAGCCACCCTTCGAGCCCTTGCTCAATAGCCCAAGTTTTCGGGATTATTCTGTAACACACACTAATTTAAATATAAATCATTTCAGGCATCTTGATCTCTTTATGATTCTTTGTATAATCTTAAATGATAATTGAGTTAATCAAATAGATCATCTTTGAAGATGATTAATGTTATTTAAATTATAAAAGGACAATAGGGAAACAAACACCTCCCGTTGCTATTAATAGCTCAACTTTAATTATATTTTGCGTCACAGTTGAACGACCGCTTGTGCAGTGGCTCTTTGTAAAACAATTGTGTGTCATCTCTATGGTTATGTGCCTGATTCAGAGTTCCATTAGCACCAATCTGCAGTACCTTCATTTTAAGTATTTATTATTCATATATTTCAACACTATGGTGATTTAATTAAGCTTTTATATTATTCTTTAAAATCAAGTATTTCTATAATATTATTCGAATTAAACTCACGAGAAAATCTATTTATTAATTACTTAACAATCAACAAGGGAAATCTTACACTCAAATGAAAGTTTTTTATTGTTGAGAAAAAATATATTTAAACTTTTATTACAAGGAATTACTGGTAAAAAAAAAATCTCAATTCCTTCACTTTGAATCTTTTAATGAGGCTGGAGAAACTTTATTTGATTTAATTCATAATTTTATGTATAAGTTATTTTCGAAAAAAGTTTTAGTTACTCTAAATCTAAATATTTTCCCTGTATTATTAGTTTATATTAAAAATACACTATAGAGTGCAAAAGTTAAGGTAGAGACGATTCTTCTAATGTTATTAATTACAAAAGTATTCTCTAAATTGGCCAAACCCCATAGATGGAAGAATATTTGAAAAGTAAACAAAAAAACTTTCCAAAAAGTTATCCGAAGAATAAAACTAAGTTTTATTGAAAAATAAGCTTTGAGTACAATTAGACCAAAGTCATAAGGCATATGAAAGTGGGTTGGTAGCATATAACAGGGGGCTGTGCAGAATTTACATCATCTACCCACGCTGATCGCAAGATTATCAACGAGCTGTTGAAACACTACTTTTATTCTTCGTAAAGCACCAATCAAAGCTCGAGAAACATAGCCGGTGGGGATGCGTAAATCCATAAAATATTCCATACATGTCCGTTTGGATTTAGATCCGAAGACCTTTTTGGCCAATCTCTGCCCTGAATATTTTTACTCCCCAGCATATCTTCGACAGCCTCTGTTCAATAAGGTCGTACATGAAGAGTGACTGAGGACTTTTACCACTTTTAAGTCCTCATGTTAAAGGAGAATATCGTTACAATAGCCGGCATTCATGATTGAACTATTTAGAAAGTGCGAAGGTCAATATGGGTACTAATCAAATCTCCAAACTATTTCTTTTAATGATGTTGTTGGGAAGATATGTATTACTAGAGATTATTTTCAGATATGTATGCGTCTGGCATTGCAATTTAGACTCTCATCTGACCCTGTTGCTGATCTGTCCAGTTTTTTATTTCATTGCACCACAGAAAAACCCTTCTCCGATGATAAGAAGACGTGTTTATTGCACAACAATACTAGTCTTAGTGCAAATAGACCACCATTTGCAGCCTCCAGGCTATGGTAAAACAAGGTATATGTCTCCTAATAGTTTGTTGCATGTATTTTTTACGGTTTCTACAGTTGTCTGTCATCTGTTTTTCTCCCTGTAAAACAACAAATCAATTGTCTTCCGACGTGGTTGCTTGTGGACGACTACATCTGTTCGTTATAGTTTTAAATGTTCTCCAATTCATGAAAAGATGCTGAGTGATCTCAAACGTGCAGTTACATTTATCATATTTCGACCTTGCTCCATCAATAATTCGACCTCGCATAAGGTCATCTTGGTGTTATCCACAGGATTGGACTTATTACAATGAGGCTGCAACATGACGTTATCTAAAATGTTGTACACTGTTCAACAGCTTTCACAGAAATATTGAACGTACACCGCCAACACGCTTTATACCCTTCTCAATGCACCATGCTGCATGTGTACGCATGCCCTACTACACTTGATCACAGTCTGTCTCCAGATTAGTCTTTCTATACGTACTGTCTACTCTTTCAGCTAATATGCTTATTTCTCAGCTTCATGCTTAATATTTGCATAACCATATAGCTCAGGGATGGCGAACCATTGGCACGCATGCCATTCATGGCACGTGGCACAATATTATGGGCACGCCAGTGATCAAAATTGTTTGAATTTTATTTCAAAATAACAAAGTTCACTATGAAGTATTACGAACAAACGCAAGTGATCGGTCGCGGGGCGGCGGGAAACACACTCGTTTGTTTTTCTCTTGCCTTTGTTACTTCGTGGACTACAATTGCTTATGATGCAAAGTTTGTCTACGTATTTCATAGTCAATTTCATTGACACAACTATATTTTAAAGTTTATTTGTGTAAGATTTACGATTTTTAAGTGTTATTTAACATGGCTAGTTCAGCAAAAGAATAAAAAGTGCAAGACTGTAAGTGTAACAGAGAATTTCAAATTTGGTGAATCTAGAAATGTGGCATTATATATTAGTCAAGGGGAAAAAGCGGTGTGTGTTTTGTGTTCTGGAATAGTGGTATGCAGAACACTGTTTGTAAAACGGCATTTTGAAACAAATCATGAATCCTCTTGTCAAAAAGGGAGCTACAGCAAAAATAATTAATTGCTTAAAACCCAATTGGTGGATGACTCAATTCAGCATGCATTCTACTAAAAGTAATATCTTAGAATACTAATATATTATTTGTCATCCAATTGCAACAGCTGGACTCACACAAATGTGAGTTTAATTTGAATTACACGCATAACTAAAATATTTACAAATATACAATACAAAAGGTATTTTTTCGTAGTAAATAGAGTTTTGGGTTCTTAATATTTAGTTTTGTTATTTTCTCATTAATCACAAATCAAAAATATTTCACGGCACGTCTTTACCTCATTAAACACTTCTTTCGAAAAAATAACACGTTGATTCATAAAGTTTCGCCACCCCTAGTATAGCTTAATCATGTCTAAAGTATATTTATTACATGTAGATTTAAGAAACATCTTATCTATCAAGTATGTTTTTTATCTCATTGTTCAGTAAGATTCTTAATATCCCATAATTTTATAATACAACATATTATTACATTCATACGTGTCTCATATTCACTGTCATATTTTTAAAAGGGGATTTATAATATAGGTACTTGAATATTTTCATTATAAAATAAATTTATATTTTGGACTATTAATATAAATAATTACAGGTTGAAAACAAAATGTCGAAAAAAAAATATATCGATAACAATAATGATGAAGCTTATGACAAAATATTTATTCGTCTCCAGAGTTAATCGTCTTAAAGATAGTCCCTATTGTTCTCTGTATTCTTTTTTATCAACGCTTTTCTCTCAACAACATATTTTCAGAGAGACGAGAGATTAAACAACAATAGATTACCATAACAAAGATAATTTTATGTTGCACTTTTTTATGGAATGAGAGTAAAATGTTTGCCTAATAAATGTTGATTTAAAATTTTCTGATCATTTTAATTTGTATACGGTACACGAATTTAAGTAAATGTCAGCTGTGACGTATCCTCTTACAAACCACGTACGAAATGTCTCCCAAATTAGACAATTTATGCAGAAATTCATCGGCATTCTATTTGTTTCATATTCTATGGTAGAATAACACCCATCAGAAGTGGCGTCATGTCGACATCAGTTAATGGAGCACGTTCTGAAACAATTAAGAAATTAATAATGTACTTCGTGCTTGTGAAACTGTCCTACTTCGTTACGTGCAGTTCTCTTAACACGCAATGGTGGTTGTTGTGTTTAACCTTTCTGAGCTGTTCTGTTCCCTGATGCATACATATTTATAACTTCTGCTGTGCAGGATGGAATACAAGAGATGCATCATATTGAAAAGATAGAATCATTCTTGGAAGAAGAGATTTTATCTTACAATAAACCCATTAAGTTGAAGAAACCAGTTTCTATGCTTTTGTTTTTGAATACCTATATAGATGTATTAACGTGAGTGGTACAGAAATTATGTTATCGTTTGTTGATTGGCAAATGAAAAAAAGTGTGTAAATGAAAAGTGCTTAACTTATAAGAATATTCTAAAACTTGGTAAAACTTTTAGAATTTTTTAAAAAAGGCATTTGCTTATCGTATTACCTTCATTTTTTTTTATTAAAAACTAAAACCATGTTTTTCTTTAAAAATGAAAATTCCGCTGAAAAGTATAACTTATCGTTTGTTTTATTTATTTATTAAAAAATATATTAACAATATGAAAAAAATTATTTATTTATTTATTATTATTATTTGCTTTCTATTATAGCTATTAATATATGCTTTGTCTTCAATGGAGTTTAAAAGATAGGCTTAAAGAAGTTACATTTTCTCATTGAAGAGTATTTCTTTGTTTTTGCAAATGCCATCTGGGTTGCGTAAATGAATATGTGTGTGAAAGAAAATATTTTCTGCCCTTTATGAATACATAGCATAATCACTTAAATGGTTTTCGTAATCACCTAAGGAGACTGATATTATCGATGCCTGATTCAACTGTATGTAATTATATGACGTGTTTTAAAAACGTTGTGCTTTATGATTGCGACCAGGTACGAAATCTTCATCGATTTAGGAAAGATGGGATTTTTCATATGGAATTAGGAAATTTAATGAAGGTTTAAGCAATGTTCAGTTTGTGCCGGGAAGAATGGAATGAAGATAATCCCAAAATTTCTTCAACTGTAATTAGCTTCAATGACAAAATGTATTCATATAAATGACAAATTCATATTTCCAAGTTTATAATTAATATATAAACTTCAATAGCATGAAAATGTATTCATAGCAAAAATGATTTAGGTCTATTAAAAATTAAGTTTTAAAATTGAAAATTAAAATAAAATTCTTCCATTTTCGCAATCTTAAATATTATGCTTATCAATATGCAATGAAAAAGTGTACCTTTTTTGGGAACATTTCGGGCAAAAAAAATTGACCGCTAAGGGGTCTAATTAAATTGAGATCGTTAAGTATTTCGACGCTAACGATTAATTGTTATATTAGCTAGTCCGGATTTGGCTATCTATAAAAATATTGTTAAATATATAAGCAGAATATATATATATATATATATGAAATAAAATTATCATGCCAAGCGATCGTTGTATATATTCACCTCTAGTTTTAGAAAACTGCACTATACAGGAATATATCAAAGATTTACATTTCAGCAGGATGTTATTTGAAAGACGAATCTGTAATAATAATATGTGACTATCAGTTTAGTTTATTTCATGGAAAAACTTTTGCATCACCTTGAATATCCAAGAACACCATCTTAATACTATCATTTTCTTTTTGTTTTGATTGTACTGATTTTTCTTTCAAGAGCGAATGTTATTATTTTAGCACAGTCTCTATTGATCTGACTTTATTAAATTTGCATATTAAAATGAAATCGAAAGTTTTATGGTATTTTGAAAGAAAACAATTTTTTTAATTACCGGAAACGCCTTTTTTTTTTAACGGAAAGTCAAATAATGGATCTTTGTCCGGAAAACTGCCAGGTCCGTTTTAAAAAACCACAGAATTGAATTTGACGGTTCTATTGACATGGAATAAAAACGGAACAATGGATTTTCGTCGAAAGACAGCACAGTTTTTGATTTTTAATGAATGACGAATAGAGGAAATATTTTACATTTCAAGCTTCCACATCAGACCATGTTCGATTAAGCAAGAAGAAACATCCATTCTGTCATTGGTTATAATGTAAATGAAACTATGAATTTCCTGTCTCTAGCAAAGGATTGCAGATAAAATATGGATACATCCTATTAAAAATCTTTTTTTTTTGTGTCGATATTGAAATACTTTTTGGGAATTTCTTATACATTAAAATACCTCCTTCCCCACCCACTTGTTACTGAGATTTTCTTTCGTCTTGTTACAACAACTTGATTTTTAAAAAAATTACAGATAAATGACCTTTTAAAGTCACGAATTCTAGCACCATTGCCATGTCAGCAGCTTAAAGATTTTCCTTTGCGTAACTTAAACAGTTCTTTCGTAAGCCTTTATAATTATGTCTATCGAAAAAAAATCTATTTCTCCTCTACTTTCTATAATTCCTCTCTATTTCCACTACATTAAACCTTTCAATTGATTTAATTCGACTTCTGTATTTATTTCTTCAATAAGATCAAATTGTACCATATTCTGCATGACATATCTTTTCTATTTCATTCATAATGTCCCATAAGTGTGGTTCAAGGTTTATTATTGTTCCTTTATTCCCTTATGTTGCAATCTTTCATAAGCTTTCGCCAAAGTATCCATGGTATTTTATATTTATCTTAGAATTTTCCTAACATTAATCCGTCTACCATATCTGGCGAAATAAATATTATTCATCATGCTCGAGAAATGCTGATACAAACTTGATATTTTGTTTTCATCAAGCGTTCTTCGCGTTTCTTGCAACATGTTAGTGTTCGAAAAAGGTTTTTAGTTTCTTTTTGAAAAATTCCGTTTGTTTAGCTGTTTTTTAAGCTAATACCTTAAATAATACAGGAAACAAAATGTCTTTTAAAACTTTCATATAATCACGTCGATAAGTCCATAATTCTGAAACTATAGAATATGTACCCAATAATTCTGAAAAGAATGATGATATTTAACTAAAAAAAACAAGCTTATTTCTTAAATTTTAATTTTTTTGTTCCCTAGTAAATCAGAACATTTTATTAGCACATTTTTTTTATTATTTATAAAAAAATAAAATAGTATCTATCTTTTCAGGTGAGAAAATATATTATTCTGAGTTCCCTAATAACCCGTAGTAAGAAATGGGTTACAATTAAAAAGTTTATGCAACACAATTAATACTTCCTACATAAATATGGGGTTTAATACGTGGAAATAAAAACAAATGTATAACAAAATCTTTTTCGAAAGAAGTTCAAAAGATCATTAAATATTTTTCTAATGATGTTCGGACCAAGTTTTTGTTATTTAAAAATATCATTTCAACAATCTTTACTTTGCCTTAAAGGAATAGTAGTATTTACTAGAATGTAATTAAAACTCATATTCAACAAATATGATCAATTTTTCGAATGCATTAAAAATTTCCTAATTATAAAATTAGGTTATGTGACATGACTGCTAGAACTTTGTAGCCTTCCACATGTGTCATCGACATATCTTGAGAATAATACGATAAAAAAGGACAAATGTTATATGTATTGGATTACACACGTTAGAATTTTAATATTGAGTAAAGAGTTATGAAAAGTTTTAATTGCTGTAAAGCAATGATTCCCAAAGTGCCCTATATCGACCCCTAGGAGTCTACGATGGCCTGGAAGGGGTCTACGTTAGCAGAAAAAGGAATTGGGGGTCCATGAGATGTAAATGGAAGTCTATGATTGTAGCTTTCATTTAACCAGTTCGTAATTTTAATTTTAACTTTCAAGTGAATGGAATAAATATTCCACACACACAGAGGCTGTTACTTATTTACTTAAGTAATATTTTATATAATATAAGCATATCTATATCTTTCTCGAGTTATGGAATATCGTGAGAAAGTTTTTAATTGCTTTCCTAGTGAAAAGGAATTTCAGTACGGTTGCCATTCTTCATAACAAAAAAACGAAAAGAATAAAAAGACTGGAAGCTACTAACTGAGGATGAGTAGGATTCAAACTCTCAAAATGAAATGTTGTTAATTGAAAAATTGTTAAAAAGTTAAAAATTTGTTAAAAAGTATCAGATTTATCTCTTCCATTAAAACCATTTGTTTGTTGCTCAGTTGTTATATGTAAGAAGTACTAAATTTTAATTTAACTGTTAAATGTTTAAAATTGAGATGTTTTTGTTTTCTTCAGTTTTTCACGCTACACTTCACTACAGTTAAAAATTTAAATCTTTTAAAGTAAGTAGCTCCATACCAAGCTATCAAAAACACATTTAAGTCGATGCTTTTGCAAAAATTCAATATTAAGTAAGCAGGGGTCTATGAGACAAAATATTTGGGAAACTGCTCTAAAGAGTAAAGCAATGGGGCTCTCAGACATTTTTTAAAACCTTTAATCTCTATTCCAACCTTTAAACATGATCAAGAATAAAACGTAAAATACTGAGTCTGTATTGGAAATTCTCTCAAAAGTGTTACAGCGCCTATTGCTTTTAACATGTTAAAAGTTCATAATTTCAAATGAAAAAAATAAACATAATGTTGCTAATTAACTTGCCGTCATTATAACAATGTCAGTTAAAAGTTCTAAAAACGAATGCCATGATTTACCACTTCAATAATGTTTTTTTTTCTTCTTCTTTTTTTTCTATTTCTACTATTGGGAGAATATGTACGTATGAGTGTATGCGTGATTTCTTTTTTATTTCAAAGGAATATTAAACCATTCATATATTTCATTCGAATTTATATAAAAATATTATACAAACCTAATTAAAATTATATAATTTATTATTTTTAAAAGCTAGGCAGTATTTATAAAGAGATTCTTAAGTATGTTCAAATGTTTTCCTTGAAAAAATAAATAGCGTTGCGCTAAATTTCCTTTAAAATAAAAAATAATTAATAGCTTAACATGCAAAACTCCTACAGTACTTCACACATATTTTACGGTATGATATGAGTCATTTTATATGAAAATTACTCTTGGTCTTATTTGTTTATTTTCATATTTGCTGAAGTATTTTTTTAGCATTGTTTTTCAGGAAAAATTCTAAAGTATTTCTTTTGGTTCAATTCTTGCCTTTTGTTTCTAAGATTGCTTGCATGCATCCTTCAAACAGTACACTTGGAGTTAAGCAAACTACTTCTTAAGAAACACGAAACGCTTTTGTAAGAGTTAAGTACAAATAATTAGCTTATCATTGGTTTATAAATATGGTTGTAACACATTACCTACTTTATTATCTGATGCAATACAATGCTATTAAAGATTTTATCTGACTGGCATTTAACTTTACTTGATGAATAAGATTTGAAAACAATTGATAATTATTTATTCAAACTATACTGTATAATTAAGTACAACAACTGTGAGATAGCATCATTTCGTGTCAGCACTAGAGCAAATTCGCAAAATTTTCATGAAAATGATTTTTAGTTAAGTAAACAATAATTCAGAATATTAAGAATATTTTTTTATTCACAAAAATTTTACTTCTTAGCATTATTCACTTACTGATCATGTATGAAATATAAATGGAGTATTTGAAAGTTAATTATGTGTGATAATATCAAATTTTCTTAAAATATTTTAAACATATTCAAAAGAAGATTTCTTAAATCTGAACATAATATTGAATATCAAAGACAGTTTTCGTTCAGGAAAAGATTAATTTTTATTTAATGAAAGAGTATTATTTGTCTTAATTTCTTGAAAAATGAATCATTGATTTTAAATTTATTATTAAGCTATTATGAATCAAAATAACTGTTTTTAACCATCATTCAATACTTAAATTGTAGATAAAAGAGATAATTATCTTCAAGATAAAAATTATATAGTATAAGACTCTAAATTATTTAATGTGAATTAATATACTTGTAAAATCAACAACAATTCATTCTTGAATTAAAAAAATCGAATTATCCACAGAATTAGTTATCAAAATTTTTAATAGAATTAGCCAGCTTGCATTCTTAAAATAAGATCATAAATTATATAACAAATATACAAATGTAATTTTAGTGCTCCAAATTTATTAGATTTATGTTGCTGTTTATGACTTGATTGTAAAATGATATTCAATGAGAATGGCTGTCAGATTAGAATATATCAATATTTTTAGAACAAAATTATTTTTTACATAGAATAAAGTATAAAGCAACAAATAATTTGAAGGTGTATATTTTTTATTACAGAATTTCAAGTGAAATTAATCTCCCCCATTTCAAGAAAATTAATCGTTTATCGTACTCCTAAATATAAATATCCCACATATTGAAACCAATAATCTAATGTGTGATTATACATTAAATTAATCGCACATAATATACAAGTGTTATTCAATTATTTAAATAGTTAATTTTACGGAATCTTTTTTTCCCTTCAATAATTAAAAATACTGATTGTCCATATTTCTACTTCAAACAGTTACTTATTTATTCATATTCACATTAAATAAATTTCGTAAAAAGATTATTTAAAAAAAAATCGTAACCCAAAATAAAACATTTTGATGCTTAAAACTGCACCTTTGAACGATCCCCAAAACATCCCGTAAATACTATAGCTATTCGGGAGAGGGCGGAAGTAAGCCACCTCACCTGTCCTCCTCTTCCGGAGGAAGCGTCATTTCCGTTTCCGGCCAACAGGCGGACGAGCATTCTTCGTCGTTGTTGTACGCTTCAATCGGAAGACTTAGGTTCTCGTACATGGGATACACCAGCTGTGAGGAGAAAAAATGAAACAATGTGATTAGTAGCTTTGATTAAATCGCCTCTTTCGAGGAACATTCTATTATATAATTAAATAATATGAGTGTGTCTGCTTCCCTTTTACCCATTCCCTTATATTAATTCGTCGGAATTGCACCCTAGTATGAACATATCTTTTGCCAAACAAAATTCTATGAAGGAAGAGGGATAAAAAGAAGATGGTTTTTAGAATATTATTTTGGTTTCGTTATTGGAATTAATTTGATCCTTGGGAAGTTTACGTAACTGAGCTAGAAATAGTTATTTGCTCGAATGTTATTTTAAGGTATCCAACTACTCTAAAATTGTGAATTTTGCCAAAAATTGATGATTTTTAATGATTTTTTTATATGCCATCTTATTAGCTTTATAAAAATACCAAGTTTATTATTTTCCGTTCACTAGAACAAAATCTACAAGTGTTTTAGTAAAAGCAGATACCATCTGTAAGCAAGATGCCATACTTTAAAATGCAATTTACTGGAAATGTGTGTTGTGTTTTTTTTTTTAAATGCTCAAACGGGGACAACGATTGCTCAAAAAGTTTTAAAAATAATCAACTGAAATTTTTTTGTGTATGTTCTGTTAATAACAGAAGTGTTTTAACCTTCAGATTTATCAATAAATGTTTTATTATAAAAGTTACAGCTCCTTATGTATATATAAACACTGTTTTTTTAAGCAATTTCATGTAATAACTAAGATAAAGGGCTCTAGTTTTAGTAAAAATTAAAATATCTCTTATCCTGAAGGTCATTTCAAAAATGAATAACATAGCAACAAATCTGACTTGAAATTTAGTTCATAAACTTTTTGTACAGAATAGGCCCCGTTTATGTTATTTTTTGTCAATTTTTACCAATTTTTTTCCATTTTAGTAACAATAATTCCTTTTCTCTTCTTAATTTTAGCATGTTTTTCTTAAAATGTGCTAAACAAATCTAAATCAAAAAAAAAAAAAACAAAAAAAATCCACATATCTACATTTTTTTTTTAAAAAAAAAGTTGTTGCAAATAGTAGGATACCTTAAGAGTGAAAAACACCCATTTAAACAATTGTGTTACAAAAACTATAAGTGAGAAAATTCATAAAAGTTATTTACCCTTTTAGTATTTTTAAAAAAATGAACTGATTGAACAGATTTTTACAATTGCAAATAGGGCTTAATACAATTTGTATTCGGATTTAATCATTAAAAATTTAAAAATAATTTTTACAAAATAAAGTCTGAGATTCTTATGAACAAAACCGTAAAATTAAAAATGCTTAAGAATTCAACGTTTGGCAACAATTACAGACAATTTTCATATTCAATACGAATTTTTTTTAAAAAAATTATCACTGAAAATTAAAAAGAATGTTAAAAACAATATTCAACCATTCAAATATCTTGCTCAAAAAAAAAATCCGTTTTAGTTCAATAACTTAGTATTTTATGTATTTTCGTATCATTTTCAAAAATATCTTTGTATACATCTGAATATACAGTGGACCACAAAAGTGTTCGTGCTCTTGCAAATTCCAATAAAATTTAATGCTTTGACTAATAAAAGTAAATATGGAATTGCAATTTTTATGATATCTGAACGTTCTTAATGGAAGGGGGCATAATCAATTTTTGAAAAGTATAACTATTATTTTTAAATTAAAATAAAAACTACTAAAAAAATTACGCCACAAAGTCTTCCATTAAAAAATCTAGAATAACTTTAAATATTGTATTTCTTTCTTAAATTTGGTACGTAGTTTGGATTCTTTTTAGTTTTCACAAAGCTTTTATACTCTTGGTATAGATTTAATTAGTTTTTTTCAATTACTGATATTTTCATTATGATTCTATTGGGTTTTGTTTTATTTATTGTAATTTTCATGTTTTCTTTTTTTAAAAAATCAAATTTCACCAAATATATGTTCTACTGGGCTAAATAAAAGTGGTTGAGAGGTGTTTTCAGATTTTGGAAGTTATAGAGGCGTATTATGCTGCGGGGGCCATTTTCCCGTTTAAAAAAGAAAACGTCCCAATAATCCCCAAAGGGGAAAAATTTTTTTTCCAAAAAATTTTAAATAAACCATTATTCACAAAACCCTCAAAAAATACCAAAACCCAATTCAAGCTCATTTACACCCCACGCAAGAACACTTCCACCCCCAGGGTTCCCATTAAACTAGATTCTGGATTAAGTTTCAGAAAAATTCAAAATTGATACAAATTATTGGATGAAAAAAATTCAGTATTGAGGCCCCATGGGTGTATAAAAGTTTGTAAATGAGAAAATAGAATTTTACCCTGAAATTTTTTGGAAAAGATTTACTCCATGCTGAAGCAGGGGGGTGGAAATTTCTTTCGGGGGGTAAATCGGCTTCGGGGTTAGGGAATTTGGGTATTTTTTATTTTTAAAAACTCTATTTAAATGTTTTAAAAAAAAAATATCCCCCAAAAAAATATTGAAACATTCAGGATAAACGCCACCTTTTCTTTTGCGCTTGGAAATGTTCCCCAAAAACAAAAAAACCTTTTAAAAACACTTTTATTTCCAGTAAAAATATTTTGGGGAAAAAAAATAAAAAACATGAAAATTTAAAAAAAAGGGAAGTAAACAAAACACAAAAATGGAGAAAATCAATCAGAAATTACAAAAAATTTAAAACCCAAAAAGGAAAAGTTGTCGTGGGCCTTTGGGGAAAAAACCCACTAAAACCAAAATTTGAAAGAAATAAATATTTTTCATGTTTCGTTTTTTTTAAATACTTTTTTGGCTAATTTTTTTTGTAATTTTTATTATTAATTTTAAAAAAAAATGTTTTATTTTTTTAAAAATTTATTTAATTTAAAATTAATTCCCGGGTATAAAAAAAAACAATTCCGATATATTAATTTTTTGTCGAAAACTTTTTAAATTTTACAAAATTGGGGTTGCCTTTTTGGCACTATTATTCCCTTAAAACCCCGAAATACTCTTTCGATAAAAATAAGTCCTGGTACAAATAGATTAAATCAATAATTTAGTTATTTTTCTATTTTATCAATATTATTTCGAATATTATATTATGAGCTGATGTTCAAACGAAATGAAATTACTTCACATATAACATCAATTTGGAAATATATTTCTTTGAAAATTAGGAATTTATACATAAAATAATAACTATATAAAAACTATTTTTAACGACATGCGTTTTCGCATATCATGAAATTATATAACTAATTAATAATATTTAATATAATTTAATATAATATATTTAATAAAATATATTTAATATAATATTTCAGATATAACAAGAAACATACTTAAGATTTATTTCTTGGGGAACATTATTTTTAATTGAGAAGGCAAATAAATATAGGAGAAATACGAATTTTTTGATGGAAAAGTTTTGCTGGGATTCAGTTTTATGTATTAATATATTAAAAGATTTTGCAATGAAATGAGAAAGATAGTTACAAATTAATAAAAGAAACTCAGCGCAATGTCAATACTTTTTGTCTTTAAAGAATGAAGATAAATTAAGAATAATTTGAAGCCTACGAGACAAAAACATGTAACACATTTGTCTTAAAAATCTTTACAATCTGATTCTTTTTTTAAGAATTCCTGTTTGCTTAAAAATATATAAATTAAGACAATAATTTAATAAACAAGTTAAAAATACATAGTTTTTCATTAAAGATTACTTAAATACATAAAAAAAAAAACTTCGAAACTTATTTAACAACTATGAAGAGCGTAAAATAAATCTTTGCGCATTAAAGCAGATGAACAGAAGAATGGACATATTTTAAAAAGGTCGTTTTAAAAATCTGTAATTCAGGAATGATTTTCGAAGAAAATTTGAAACAGGATATTCTAAACCTCTAAAACAAATGTTTTATTACCAATTTTTCAAAAGAAAGGAAATATTTTTATTCATTATTTGTTTTAGAGATTTATTGACTTTTAAAATTTGTTATAAATTTGAATAACAAATTAGTTTTTTTTCTAAAACTTTAATGCAAAGTTCTTACTACTAATTATACTTTTTACTAAAAATTTTAAACTGGTAACAAATGTAATATGCGCAAATATTAAATATTTTGAATATAGTCTTGCATTTTACAGTACTACCTCTAAAACTCTGTAGTCAAAATATAATTTTAAAAACTTAAAAATTGTAAAATAAGATAAAATAAAACATTTATCACAAAAAATCCTTAAAAAATCTCAATTAAAATTCAATAATAAAATCATTAAAATATTTCCTTTATGTTTAGCGTAATAATTCCTGAAAATCTTCAACTGCAAATCAATTTTAGGAGTAAAATCAAAATTATTATAACGTTAACATTACAGAATACGACATCGTGCTATTCTGGAATAACCCTGAATTTTTTTTTTAAAAGAAAACCATCTTTGTTGTTAAGATAAATTTTCAAAACTAAGATTAAACGTACATTTTAGAATTGTGACATAATGAAAAAATAAAAAAAGTTATACCGATGAATTGCACTAATTCTAGATAAGACAGCAAAACCGACTATTTCCGCTTGTCTAGGAACACTCCGTTATCGTCCTTGAAAAGGAGAAAATTCTACTCGAAAGTTACGACGTGACGTACAAAACACATGTTCGTTCATCGAAAAAGGTATTTCCAACGCAGGAACCAACCTCTGGGGAAACTTTTTATTGTTTTGGTGTAATGAAAAACTAATTAGCATTCATGTTCTTTTTTAAATCCAAATTATTTTTAAATTTATTTCAGAAATTACAAGAGAATTTTCAATTAAAAAAGAAACAATTTATATGATTTATTAGCAAACGATTCATTTTTTTGCTTTTAAATAATATGTGTAAGGCAAGACAATTATTAAATCACTTTTTAAATCTTAAATAACGATTAGACATTTGAGTGATTTAATTTATAATTTGATTTTGTAATAAGTTTTGATTGTTTAATTTGTAATTTAATTTTATCTACTATTTACATCATATATATTTCCAACAACAACAAACAAACAAACAGAAAATTTTTGTTTTGTTACTTATTTTAAATCTGTGTTTGTTTGTCAAGCTTGAGACAGAAAAAAATATCTCAATATTACAAAAAGTTCGTGGGCTTTTAAAGCACGTATCCATTCATTATTATATTGTATATCCGTAAATTTTTTAAATATTTTAAAATATTTCATTTATTACGTTAATAGGTAGTCCATGTAACATTAGAATATATGAAGCAAAGTAAGAATTATAATTTATACAAGGGGGATGGATTAATTCTAGAAATCTTCGTTTTTTCAAAATCCAAAAAGAAGTCATTTTTTTTTAAAAAGATAGTCTGTATATTATGAATGTAATATAAATGTTGTTACACTTTTCAATCTGTATTTAAAATGGATTGAAATTTATGACCTATTTTATAATATAAGACAAAACCGCAAGAATTATTTTAATTTTGAATAAAAGTTAACATAAACTATAAATTTCGTTGTCTGTAAAATTATCGCCATTGCATGACCAACAATTCCAATGCTAACATTAAATAAAATTTTAATAAAAGTAGAAAAAAAGAACTAAGATGTTATAAATTTATAAAAATACTTCTGATTCGTGACCCTTACAATAATGCAACATATTAACGCGAAAATATTTAACCAATCCCGTGCTAAACAATGAATACAATATTTAGAATTGGCATTTTTAACTAACAACAAACGGAATAGAACAGAATGAAGGTTGCGAACGAAAGCCTGGTGACCCAGTTTTCTGTATCCAAACGATTTTCTGGAAAAGCACGTTAAGAACACTTCTCAACTCAACCATGTTACGTAAAACTTTTGCTAATGGAATTCTTGCTTTTGCCAACTTTGAAACCGTCCGGAAGAAAGGCACATTGGGTTATAATGAGCAGCGCATCTTCCATTATTCTCGCGTTTCAAAAATCGATTCGAGAAAGCCTGTCATTTTTCTTCTATCTTTTTGGAAAAGAATGTATGAGAGATGAACATTGAATTTATGAAAGTTGCAAGGATAACTGACAACGTAGGGAAAATGTTGAGAACTTGGATAAGAATTATTCGAAAGTTTTACGATATAAATCTTTCTAATTGGAAACATTTTTAAGAATTTACAGTTGCGACTAATTATTTGTTTTTGTATTTTTAAAGCATTCACACAAACTTTAATTATGCGAATTGTGATAAATAAATAAATATTTCTGTAGGATTTAGTTTCCGGAGTTTTATAAGTTATTAATTCATTCTGGAGCATTTTTAAAAAAATTTTTTTTATTAAATTAAAAATTGTGCCTCAACACTTATAATTCATTTTAATGATAAAAAGGAATTATGAGTCATGCTCTTGAATGACTATTAAAGAGAAAATCGTGATTCAAACTGAAAATGTTTTTCATAACTCAATGTTGGTAACAACAAGGTAAAATGTAATAAATTATGATTATGTTAAGTTTTACTTCATTCCATACAGTACTTATTTTTATATTAAGTTTTAGATTATTTTTAAAAGCATTTTATGTTGATTTTTAAGTTTGTAAATGAAAGTTGTCTATTGGTTTACTATCATTAGAAAAAAAAACGTTTCAGCATATTTGGCAAAATAAATTTCGGTATTTATGTTACTACAGTACTGGCGCTATGTGGGTTTAGAATATATATATATATTCTAATTCTCTACAAACGAGAGATGAAAATCCATCAATATCAAAATCGAAAAACACAGAGACAGTAAGAAAAACATATAATGAAGGACACACGAGCAATCGAAATTTCAAAAAACGATGCTGCAGTATTATAAACATTGCTGACTTAGGACAGCTAATATATAAAATAATTTATATAAAAGTGGGGTTTATAATGGGTTTATATTTATATGGGGCTATATATATATGTATATGTGTGTGTGTATAACGTCACTTAGTGAATGAATATCTAATCTTACATATATATATGTGTGTGTATATATATATATATATATATATACATAAATTGATGCTTAAGTTTAAATAAGATAATTTATGTAAAAAAAGCAAGTTGCATATTGTATGATTATGCTTAATGTATATTAAACTTTAATTTATTCATTTGAAACTTTCAGATTTTTAATGTTACCAAAATTATTTTCTTTCAACATCTTACATTTGATTTTGTATTAATTTAATCGATATTCCCCTTTGTCAAGTTTTAAATTAGTATGAAAATCAAATGTCATTCATGTTCAGCGCAATTGTTTTTCCTAGATAAGAATTATTTTTAAATATTTCACCTTATGAACTGAATAGTTGCTATTTATTTATTTACTCTTTTTTTAATACTCTTTTTTTTTTTACTGTAGAAAAAGCGCAAAAACTTCAATTATAAATAACAGATCAAATATTTAAAAAAAATAAACATCTAAAGCTTATAAGAGCTATATAAGGATTATTATTAATAGTTCTCTTAATTTTGTGATAAGCCCTACAAATGAACTGATAGCGGATTATTCTAATGTCAACACCTATTAATGATTTTATCGCAATTAAACTCAATCGTTATTTACTCCCACTATTAAAACTATTTTGTGGAATCAAGACTAGAAAACATCTTTCGATTCTTATGTGGACTTGAAACTCGCTACCTTAACCAAATACATCAAATACCAATTACATCATACATTAATACATTAGACAATCATACACTACCACAGATTCAAGTTCTTCTTAGGAATGCTGGGTTATGAGCAATTTTCGTTTACAAATAAATCTAAACCACAAAGACAAAGTAAAGAAAGCATTTCCTATTTCGTCTTGTTATTAGAACCGGAAAAAATAGCTTTTACTTTCATTTTGTCTTAGCTATGGGCTTAGGTAGGAACCACCGGAAGCAATATCGTTGCCAGATAGTCTAAATGAGATTATATTGGATGAAAGAGTGGAAGGACTTCCATTGGTGTCAAGTTCAAGGCCTACGACTGCTCCGATAATTGCAAAATAGCATAATAAATGGCGTTCGTTTATTTTGTGAAGAATGATGTTTTCCGAAAAATCGGGTATCATGTTGTTTTATTATGATGATAACCAGTAGAGGGACTTGGAATATTTAGAATAAAATAACTAAAAGTAAATCGAGATCACATTAAGTATTGAATTTAAATCATACTCATTAGAACTTCTGTTTGAAAATTTAGTTAATCATTAATGATTTTAGGTACTTTTCCGTTTCGCTGGCGCAAATCTCGCCAAATAGGCTTTATTGGCGACAACACACAATATACTTTTAAAAAAGTGTTTTTTAATATATGTTCTCATGATTTTTCATCTATTTTTGATGTATTATGAAAAAGACGTGACTGATAAGAAAAGATCGCGACTTGGTTTGGAAATGTGGTGGTAAAAAGCTACCAGCGGGAATATTCCGTTTGGCGTCGTTTGTATCATTTTTGGCGACTTTATCGCTTGCACCGGCGAAACGGAAAAGTACCTGATTTTAAATTAGTTATCTGAGAAATGCGATTATAATAAAATATTCCATTCAAGTTGAAACAGGATGTATTTGCTACGGAAAATGTATATAGAATCAATGCTTTGAATGCTGACCATTCTGATTGATGTTTGTTCATTTTTTAAAGTTGTGTGTGTATATTTGTAGGATATCCCATTTGTAAAAAGTTAGATCACATCCTTTACCGAGGTCGGCAATTCTAAATCAAAACAGTATTCCACATCAACGCCATCTAGCGTCCCTTTTAAAAACGCTGACATGAACCTTTTCGCCAGAGGCCCACTAACACCCGTCGAGGAAGTCGTTTTTCCCGCGCGTCAGGCGACTTTCGTCCGCGCCAGGCGGTAAAATCTTAATAGTACCATAATGAGTTCTATTTAATCCCAATTGCCTCCCTTAAAGTAATGGATTCAACTTCTTCCTACTTCGAAATATGCTTATCTAACTTTCTATTCTTTGAAATATTACCCATGTAAATACTCCCCTATAATTCTTAATAAATTATTTAGTTTTCAACCAGTTTCTTTCTTGAACTATGTTGTCTGTTTTATTTCAAAATTAACTAATACACCCTAAAAACCCCTAGACACCACGCCATAAAAACCCCGCCATCTGAAGAATCCAATTTTTTTGGAAGATTTCGGTTGGATTCCCACATATATATACTACATGTAAAAATTCATTAAAAATTTCTGTTGAGGGATTTTAATTTATACCAGTCTTCAGCCCTTCAAGACATCTTTATTTCACCCGCCAAACGGAAGATAACCACAACCTTTTCATCCAAAGAACTGAAAAGATAGCGTTTTTAAATCAGGTGGGTGCAATCTTGATTCTCCTACTTATTCGGACCAATCATAAAGGCCTTTACCAGAAATCGTATGATTTTACCAATTATAAGAGTCTTTACCGGAAATCGTATGATTTTAATAGCTTCCAGTAGAACAAGACTATAGAAAGCTAACAAGAAATGTTCTTTTGTGTTACTGTTATGCCCGCGTTTATGTTGTGTTATGCATCGTGCTGTTTGTTTTCCTGGGTTCGTGGCATCTTTTTATCTTAGTGTAAAATTAATATAAATATTTAAAATATAAAAGCCTTCTACTCCTTTCCACGATTGCAACCACCGCGAAAAAAGGATCACTTTAGTAATAAAATGTATTAAATAAAAAAAATCCGTAATTTTATTCTCACACACAATCTATTGCAAAATCTTTCTACTTTGGTAATATACATATTGTAGTCATGAATAATGCTACGGAATTTTAAAAAAATTGTGAGATTCAGAAGTGAATAATATATGTATGAGGGTATTTAATGTATTTATAAAAGTCAATAGCTAGTTTTTTGTTCAGTGCTCAAAGAGAATTATTAGCATTTTTGTTACTATATTTAAATATCTAGAAAGGCTGTGGGTAGCCTAGTAGTTAGAGCACCGGACTCCAGACCGGAAGGCCTGGGTTCGATGCCCGTACCGCCAAATACCCTCCGAGTGCACACGGAGTACGTGCTCGTTAAATCAGTGGGTCCGAAAGTCTTGTGGGCTGAATCACGAGTGCAGGGAACTGGAGAAAATTTCCCTGCAATTCAGTTCCATGCCTAAATTGTGGAGGGAAAGATAGATGGTGGCGTCATCTATCGTAATGTTCTATCGTCCCTTCGGGAACTTCACCGAGCTAAATTGTACTGTCACCTGTATGGTGCTCAAGGCTAAGGCCAACGACAGGCGTACATCTTGCCCACTGTCACGATGAATTTCGAGGGCCTCGATCTGACTATGTCAGACAGGTGGCATGAGCAACAACAACACAACAAATATGTAGAAAGCATTTAAAATATGTTCATTCAGCAAATTACTATAGTAATATATTCTAGAATATAAAAAGTGACGAACTAAGAAGTTATTCGAATAGGATGAAACTGCGCATGGCATACTTTAAGATCTACAAATGACTAACTTTTGAAGTCCGATAAAGTTTCATAGCTATTGCGCATCACTGTTGCACACCATTAGGCTCGTTTGGATTGCTGACGAACATATTCGATCTCTGGAATCTCATGGACTAGAGTAGAATTGTATTCAGCGAAGTGCACCGTTGTCCAACGAAGTTTTGACTGGAAATTTCCAGGATGGTGGTGAGATATTCCCACAACTGTCGTTCACTACATAGCTGAAACACTAGAAGCTATGGTATAGGTTGCCATTTCATTTGATTACCAAACCTCTTTGGTTGTCATCCATGGCACTCTTACAGCACAGAGTTACATTGTCAAGATTGATTTTACGTTTGTATTGTTGCCCATCCTTTCAAGAATCCCACATTTTCCATTTCCACAGGTTAATATACAGCCGCATAAGGCACATGTTTTTATTGTTTCTCTTCATGCTTTTCAACACTTCCCTCACCAGAGCAATCACCAAATCTCTCCCTTATAGATCATGTTTGGATTGTGATGAGCAAGTGTGTTTGATTGTCCCAAGTGTTTGAGTCCAATTAGGAACGCATATGACAAGCAATCCCTCAGAAAACATCCACCGACTCTACGATTAATTGCTCAGCAGGATAATTGTTTACATGAGGATCAGAGGTGGACCAACCTATTGCTGATTTTTTTTCTTGTAACAGTATTTCTTGAATAAAATATTCAATTCCTATATTGGTATTTTGTTTTCAATTCATGTACACATCTAATCATATTTGTTTTATTTGAATAACTTCTTTTTTAATTTTTAATGTGTCATTTCCTATGTTATATATATATATATATATATATATATATACAGGGTGATTCGCTACCAGAGCGACAAATTTGCAGGGTGTGTAGGGGGTACAGAGACTACTCGAAATCACCTAGGAATGGAGGGTTGCAAAAAAAAAAGGAAACTTTTTACAAAAAAAGGAGAGTGGTAGATATTATTTTATTGTATTTTGATTCCAAAATAGCAAAGCTTCTCAATGATGCTGAATTTCTTCATATTTTGTTAAAACTATATATCAATTAAAAAATTGCACAAAGTATTGTCTTGGATGATATGCAAAAGCAACGAAACAATAAATATGAATAATTTGTGAAATAGAAGATTGTGTAGCAGGAAACAGGAAAGGTGAATGTTTTCTTTAATTTTTTTCTTAGCAAGAAAATAATCTACGATTTAGCAATATTGACGTGTAATAACATCTTTTCCTTGATACGTTTTTATAAAATATCATTTCATAGCTTACTTAGAAAAAGAAAAAAATTCTAACAAACCGGAAACAATGATTCTGACGTTTGATGCATCATTTTTACACCCGATTGCTTCAACTCTGTTTCCGGAAAAGTTTTAAAGATAGCTACCTTCCAATCTATCCTAAATTTTGAAACATCATTAAATAAGGAAAAAAATTATAATTGTAATGCCTTGCTGAAAAATCAAGCGAAAAATATTTCTGCATCTCCTATGTGTCATCGACACTAATTCTGTACATTACATAATTTTATAAGCCAATGTAATTGTATTGAATTTAGATGCATCAGAAAAAGGTGTGAAAGTTTTCATATATACATATTCCCGTGAAATGTAGAAAATATTTACTTTTAAATATTTGGAAAAACACAAATTAAAATTAGCCTTAGTTTAGTAATTAATTTGTTACAGAATTTTCTTTAGACTTTTAAGCGAAATTGAATAAAACCATCACTTACAACAAGAATAACATAAAATTTATTGAAAATTCCTAATATCTGGTGCCCCAGTTCAGATAAAATTTCAAATCACACAATTTCGAACGTTTTGTGATTCATCACGTAATGTGACGGTCTTGATTCACAGAATATTTATTGTATCTAAGCGGCTTTATATAAAATACAATGCCAATATCAATTCAGTAATCGAAGGATGAGGTTGTTTCAAATCGACTGGTTGAAAGGTAAAGAGAGAAATTCATACTAGAAATTGTTACAGTATATATCTAGTTTTAAAAGCACGACGTATACTGCAAAACATAGATGAGGAAGATAATACTAAACTTAGGAAAATGACTTCCAAGGAAAAGAACATTAATTTTTGGAATAATCAAAGTGTCAGCACTGAATATCTCAAAGAACATAGTTCATGGAAGAATTAGAGAAACGGGGCCTCGTCTCGTTCTCGACTCTGTCTTAGCACGTTCATAATTCGAATAATTTCAACGGTTAAATGTTATTTCCGGTTTTATTTTCCGAAAAACTGGGAATTTAGGGAGGATATATCAACTGATGATCCTCATCCATGTATAGGCTTTGGCCTACCACCCTATAACATCATTACTCATTCAATAAAAAGACGGCAGTCGGTTGAGCTTTTTGTGCGATTGTAAGTCGTGCACATTACTTTGTTTCGTGTTATTGTTTGTACGAGTGTTTGACAACGTATGCTATGTAGTGTCTACTCTTAAGGATCATAGATGGGTCAAAGTTTTAAGATCATAGATCCTTTTGTGTATGGGGCCAGGGCCTCAAGGTGTCTTAAGATGTCCATGCATTAATTGATAACATACTATTGCCATGGCTTGTGCTATAAGTGACAAAAATATAATCAGGCTGTGATGGTCTGATGGCAGTAGCGCACACAGGAATTTTTCAAGGGGGGTGTCCAGGGTCGACAGTCCACCATTCTTTTATCATGCTCCTTTTGATTTCGTCGATTTTCGGGAACAAAAAACAGCAAAAAATTAATTACTGAATAAATAATTAGCATTAATTAATAAAATTAATCATTAATAACAAATACTTAATTACATTTTACATAGTATGTACATAGAATTATAATTAATCGGAAAAAACATCGACTTTGGGAGGTCGGACCCCTAGGATTCCCCCCTTTTGTGCGCCACTGTCTGGTGGGTTTTATTTATGATAGGACCAAGCATTTTTTACTTTTTCAAGTGGAAGTGAAAAATTCGAATTTTATATAAAAACTCTACGACAGGGGTATTAAACCTTTTTTCCTGCTGGGCCGCATACACATGTCAGCTATTTCATGCGGCCGCTTACATATGTTAGTTATTTCACGCGGGCCACAACATGAGGATAAAGGGGAGAAGGGGGGGAATGCTTTAAGACCTAGATAACATTGGAAATTTAAAGTGTGGAAAATTGATCAAAATATTATAACTCCTGTTTTGATTTTTTAATTATTTTTTATTTTTGTCACTAACACTGAATTACAAGCATTTAAGAAACACTCCTTCACAATTTCTGCATCAGTAAACGGTTTCATGTGGTTACCAATACTAAAACAAACTTCATAGGATGTCTTTGTTACCGCTGTGATATTACCACTGACGAAACACTTTTTTGCTGTAGCGAAGATTATCCAAGAAAGTCTACTTATCCCCTCTTGAAAGAGATCTTCGAGGAAAAGTGTCATTGATGATTTCTGTTTATTGGTATTTTTTAAATACACTTTCGTGACAAATCAAAAAATTACTGATCCATGTTCGTGTTTAACTACAAAATAGTCAACCTCCCAATCATCTTGAAACGATATATTTTCTTCGAATATTTTTCGTTTGCGAGCTATGAAAGATAGTTAAAAATTAGTTCCACCTATAAATTGTCGCTACTTCACTGTTCTCTGTTATCACTAACTGTAACCACCCAAATAAAAAAGAATATAGATTTGTACTTGTATGATACCGACAGCAAAAGCAAAGCTGATATATTTGATTTCTTGACAAAGAATTTCCCACCAAATTTTTAATACAATGTTCGTAAACAAAATTCTCAAAGCAATGGGCCATGACCGGGCCACTTAAAGAGACTCGGTGGACCGCAGGTTGAGTATCGCTGCTCTAGGATGTCATTTAATGTTTTTTGATAAGGTTTTAGAAGGCTCACAGTGGATATTACAGCAGGGCAATATGCTCCCCTCCATATTTCAAATTTCACAAAAGCCTTTTTAAATCGAATATTTCAGTTTTCAATTAGCCTGATTTGAGATCCCTTCGAAAACATGCAGGACATCACCACAAGGAAAGTTTATGGAAATCGGAAGAACTGTTTTTCCTAAAATATTTTGAAGTAAGACAATATCAGTATGGTGCAACAAGTTGACACTTTCAATGGAAAATCATGCGTTTAAAATGCTAAGATTTAATAGGCAGACCACGAGATATTTAATTTATACGTTTCCAAACATTTTCATTATAATGAAACTTTTCTGAATTTTCGGGACATATATTTTTGTGTGCTTGCATTTTATTCCTTTGTTTTGCTACATATTAGTTTGATTTCCATTTGTTAATTACGTTTTTAATGTAATAAACTTAACACATTTTTTACGAAAAATTTTTATCTTTTTTATTGCGAAATACCGCCATTTTCTAAAATTTGGGACAAATTGTACACATGTTACATAAAATAAAACGAATTTTTTTCTAAAATTTCAGCTTTCTACAAAACTTAATTCTTGTAAAAGGTTGATTGATTAAAGGAAAATGGTTTAAAAAATATCATTGCAAATGACTCGTAGGATCGTTAAATTTTCCAGAATCATTAACAGGGTATTTATTTTGGACCAACAATGGCTCTTCACAAAAATTTATGTAATTAATTCCAATTCTAAAATTCCTTCACCGAATTTAATTTTATGTGACGAGACTGGTATTGGTTGCCTCTAAATTGTTCTAAAGGACATTAGAAAAAGTTATTAAAAAAAAACTTAGTATGCATATGTAAATGGAAAGTAATAGAACTAAAATTCATTTATTAACCACAAATATTATTTTTCCATGAAAGTCTTAAATTTTTTAAATTAATTATTCATATTGTTCTTGAATAGTACTGATGCAATAATATGAATAATCGTTTATTTTTTTACATTGTTGCATAATCATTTTATGACAATAGTTATTACAGTATAATTAAATTCCTATATATAATTTTTCGTTCCGTAACAGTTAATGTAATTAGTTTGTCTTAAACATGTGCATTTAAGTCAAGTAAAAATAAATATTATTACTGCGAAATAAAATCAAAACTTCTCAGAATCATTCTCTATTTATGTTTTTAGTAAGTTATTTTATTCCACTTTTGTTCGTATCTGCTTTGCATAAAAACTATAGCTCATTAACAAAAAATGTAATCAAGTGTCATACGCTGCCTCAATTCTATTTTAATTTCTCAACCCCCTTTCCCTCCTTTTATCAAACATTTGATCAATTTAAATGTCCCGTTAAAAGAAGTGAAGTATGAGTATTCTATAAATCCCTTCATGACGAAGACATCATTTTTTCTTGAAAGAAATTAGCAAAATTTAGCATTTGTGAACTTTATTTTTTATAATAACAATATGATAAAAAATAATCGAAAACATTAAACGTACAAAATAATCTGTGAAAAAAATCAGTAAAAATTAAGGAAAAGATTCGTTAAAGTTATCATGATATATATTAGGTTGGGGAAAAAGAAATCCATTATTTTTTCGGTAGATGGCTGTAATGTCCAAATCTCCTGAAGCACCGATCAAACAATTTCAAATTTATGCTCGTTGTAAAGGTGACAGTTCACACTAAGGATGTTAAAAATGGAAGTCAACAAAGAGAAAATTCGGTACATTTTACAGTTTTCCTTTGATAAAAGCAAAAATGCAGGCCAAGCGGCTGAAATTGTGCATAGTGTTTATGGCGCCGATACTGTAACAGCTAATTACGTGCAATTTTGATTTCTTCGATTCCGTTCAGGCATTTTTGATGTTGAAGATGCACCTCGCACACGCAGGCTCGTCGTCGAAAATGTCGATAAAATCACAGAAATAATCAAAGTTGACCGGCATTTTAGTAGTCGTAGCATCGCCCAGGAGCTAAAGATCAACCATAAAACAGTTTTAAGTCATTTGCACAAAGTTGGATTCAAAAGGAAGCTTGATGTTTGGGTGCCACACCAATTAACACCACAAAACATGATGGATCGAATTTCCATCTGCGAAGCCTTGACCAAACGCAAAATCGACCCATTTCTTCAACGGATGATGACTGGGGATGAGAAATGTGTCACATACGACAGTATTGTGTGAAAACGATCGTGGTCAGCGGTGAAGCAGCTCAAACGATGGCCAAACCAGTACTAACATCCAGGAAGTTTCTACTGTGTATTTGGTGGGACTGGAAAGGAATCATTTATTATGGATTGCTTCTGTATGACCAAACACTAAATTCAGATCTCTACTGTCAACAACTGTATCATTTGAAGCCAGCGATTGACTAGAAACGGCCAGAATTGGCCAACAGAAGAAGTGTTGTATTTCATCAGGACAACCCTGGCCACACACGTCTGTAGTGACTCCCCAAAAATCCTGGGAGCTTGGTTGAGAAGGTTTAATGCATCCACCATATAGTCCGGACCTGGCATCAAGCAATTACCACCTTTTTCTCGCATTGCAAAACTTCCAAAGTGATAAGAAATTGGAATCAAGAGAAGATTGTGCAAATTGATTACTAGAGTTTTTCTCCAATAAGGACCAAGACTTCTATGATAGAGGCATTATGAAGCTACCTTTAAAATGACAACAAATTATACAGCAAAACGGTGCATATTTGACCCAAATAAGATAATCCGAAACATTTTTAAAAATTCTTGAATTTCATACAAAAATAATGGATTTCTTTTCCCCCAACCTAATATATATTTTTTTAGTTTATTTTTCTTCTTATCTGTGAAAGTGTGATGTATTTTAAATTACAATGTACACTTATAATACAAAGTAATATTAACACTGCTTATATTAAAAGTGCAGTATTTTTTTTTACACTTCTTCAATATTGTTGTAAAGGTATTCCTATGACTAATTTTGTTAAATTGCCATATTTTCACTGCACGGACTGTTAGTACCTTGTGCCCTTCCGCTACTGTCGCTTGTCGCGCCCCCTACAACTTAACACTTCTTCACTCATATCGAGTGGACGAACCATCCCAGTTGTCCAGTCATACGAAAGTGCCTCTTGTCATATTAAGGCCTCTTTGTCTTAAGATACTTTAATTCTGAAATATATTGGTAAATTGTTAATACGGGTCACCAATGTGTGTTGAATATAATAAATCTTTGTTTTGGATTACATTTCTCTCTTCTCTTATTTGAACTCTATCGACGTTAATTTTAATACTGGCATCCGGCCGAATTTAGACCTACTGCCTACCCCCAGCATTTACAAGGGCTAATGCAGTACTTCTCAAACTTTTAATACTTTCGACCCAATATTCAATCATAATTTTCATCGCATTTCCATACAATAACAATGTATTAAATTCAATAACACTATACTTTGATGATAAACTACAATACAACTGTAAACTCATATGCGTATATAAATGACTCGCTCAGCCTGTGCGTCATTTGCCCCGAACGTATATATACGTCTTTCCAAAGTACGATCTTTTCTGTGAACTGCTATCCATAAAAAATTATTCTGAAGGTATTTGGAATGCAATAAAATGATCTTGACAATGTTTGTGAAGGATTTACTTATTTCGAATGTAGAAACTTACTTAGTATGTAGAAACACTTTTACTTAGAATGTAGAAACCAGCAAGCAATGAGAGATTTGTGCTCATTAACTCCTTTTCTAGCCCCCAAACACCACATACGCTCGCCACGTGTTAATCGGTGGCATTGGGGAGTGAACTACGTAATTTTTAATCGGCATTATATAGGGACTAATCATAAACCGTACAAATTATTAAGATAAGTGTTAATATTTGCATATAATTTTATATATGACAAGGCCATGGGGTCACTGTAATTATTAAACTTGTTCTTAACTTATTATTGTTATAAATTAAACATAAAATGCACTGCGCAGTAATACATTTATAAGTGTATTATATCAGGGTAAGAATGTAATTTATTTTTAATATGTCAGAATTTTATTTGTTTACTTTCAGTAAATTAATAATTTTTTAAAAATAATCTTTTGTTTTCGACATTTCAATATGCTGGTGCCCCCCTCATAGGATTATCACCCCTAGGGGGGCGCGCCCCACAGTTTGAGAAACATTGACTAATGGCATCGTCTCTCTTAATTTTCAGTCACGATCAAGCGACGAAGATGACACCTGAACTATGAATTAGTATCTTACTCACCTGACTTTCACATCTCGTTATATAGATAGTTCCATACATATTTGTCGATCAATAAACATAGATTTTTCCATTGTAATGATTTTCGAAGGGCGTTCGATTGAGTCATTGTCTGAGAGGAGCACTTTGAGTTACCGAGAGTGTGATAATTTTCCATTGTTTTCCCTTTTCGCAGTAATACTAAACATAATAAGTATTTTTTTAAGAAAAAGATTATTAAAACTACATCTAAGTGTCTTCTTCTGAGCGATATACGAATATAATCCAGTACAGAAGACTGGAAAACAGAAAAGAACAGACTACATTTTTATAGGAATTTTCAAAAAGTGTCTGCTCGCAATTTTCAACATGAAGATTCACCTCTTTCTTATATAGAGCACCTCGTTTCTCAAACTGGGTGCCCCCTCAGGGATCGTGATAACAGAGATTCCCAAACTTTTTTGTCTCATAGACCCCTTGACAGGTTTTTCGGTTTGGGGGGTAGAGAGACTCCTACTTACTTAATATTAAATTTTTTCAAATTCATCAACTTAAATGTGTTTTCGACAACAGGTATAGACCTACTTCCTTTAAAAGATTACAATTTTTAATTGTAGTGAAGCATAGTGTTTAAAACTTAAGAAAACACATGTTAATTAATTAAACTAAGATTTAATTAATGCATAAAATAACTGAGCAACAAACAAATGCTGTTAGTGTGATGGATGGATCTGGGGATGTAATAACAAGTTTTCAACTCTAACCCCTATTTTAACCCTAAATATCCCCTCGGTTAATAGTGTCCAGTCTTTTTTTTTTTCTGTTTTGGATATTGGCAAGGCACTGTAACCCCTTCTCAATCAGAAAAACAATTAAATTCTCGAGATATTCCATAATATGGAAAAAATAACAGGTATATCTTTTTAAAGCCAAAATTATTGACATCCGTTTCTAAACTTTACTTAAGATCTTCGCTAGTGACTAATTCTGGTAATCCGACTATTTTATTTTTCAATGTGATCATATGAATTCATTGCCGGTTCGGTCCTAGGAGAGCCCACACCTTTGGCGCAAATTATTTTGGTTGGTAATAATTGCGCCATCTTGGTAACCCCCTACTTTGATACACTAGATAGGGTAACCCTAACTGTTTCTGAAATTTTCATATTTTGACGGCGAGCATTTCGAATTTCATTTTGTTGTTGGGCTCCGGGCTGGAAGTATGGCTGCGTGTGTGAGGGAATATACTTTAGAATTTTTTACTTTGTTGAATGCGAAAGGTAAGAAAGAATTGATTGAATGGTGTATGAAGGAAGGATTGATTGCTTCGAGTTATGAATGTCCTAAATGTAATGATCGGCATGATGTAACATGGTCGGCAATAAACGCTTTCTTGTACCAGCCAGGTCGAAGGTATGTTCGACCATTACCTCTCAGAATAAATATGGCGGCACTCACACGATCATTCGCTTAGCGATGAGACCTTTAAGGCTTTTTTAAAATCTGTTGTTACGCTCTACCCTCCACTCGGAAAAGATCAGCAGTAAAAAAGTAAGTGCTGTTTTTATATTTTTTATCTCAAATGTTTCATTTCTGTATTTTTTACATATATTTTCATTACGCATCCACCTTATCCCGCTCTATTCACTTGCCACCATTGTCGGTTTCACATGGCGCCATCTTGTTCTGGCTTGGAACTTTTTTCGGTTTGTCGCCAAGGGTGTGGGCTCTCCTAGGATTTTACCTTCATTGCCTACTGTGGCATTATGATAGTCAAAACATTCTCTAACCTAGCTTTAAAATTTTAAAAAGGGCAATTAAATGTTGAACATGGGTTAAAACGTCTTTTTTTCTCGCAGATTGTTTGTGATAATTGAGAAACTGGGAAAATTTTGTGACATCCATTATATTATACTCCATTAGCTTAATTCTAGCAAGAAAGCCCAAAATGTGGTCCTTGTTTTAATAAAATTTATGCTGTTGCCTTTTAACTGCAAATTAACCTCATTCAATTTAGTAAATAAATCTGTTGAATAGGTGTAAGTCTGGTTTCCACTTGATTAAATTTCCTTTTAAAATTAAAGTCACAATCTGGTTTAATGAGAGCCATTATCGTAGACCCCCATTTGCACCTCATGAGCCCCCAAATTATTTTTTCGCTGATGTGGACCCCTTGCAGATCATCATAGACCCCTGGGGGTCTATATAGACCACTTTGGGAATCACTGCCTTACAAGGAGGGGCGGAATATCGAAAAGTCGAAAACAAAAGATTATTTTAAAAAGATTAATTTACTGAAAAGGAAGCAAAACAAAATACATTCTGACATAATAACAAAATAAAATATACGTTTACACTTAAAAAAGTACACTTGTTAATGTATCAGTACTGCACAATGTATTTTATTATTAATTTAACAGTACTAAGTTAAGAACAAGTTTAATAATTACCAGTGACTCTATGGGCATATCATAAAATAATATACAAAATTTAATACTTTTCTTAATAATTTGTACAGTTTATAATTAAAAAGTCGTATTGTAGCTTTACGTCAAATTATATTGTTATTGAATTCAATACATTTTTATTGTATGGATAGGGGGAAGGGTGATGAAAATTCTAATTGAAAATTGGGTCGCAAGTATAGAAAGTTTGTAAAGCACTGATATAGAGTTGTTATATTTTAATTTCGAGATCCATGATCAAAAGTTAATACACGGTTATCTGTCGACTACAGCTACAATTTACTGCACACTAAAAAGCTAAGTGATTTAAAAAAAAAATTAAACTGCTAATAAATGCTGACTTTTTCATAAAAAAAAATAATTCTACTCGAACACAGGGGCGAACATATTTAATAGCAGATGTGTCAATTAAATAAAGCAGAAATTAATAATTCTCAAGATGAAAGTAGTTTATAGTTTAAAAACCAATGATTTAATCAATATTCGTTTAAAATAATCGTCTAATTAATAGGAGTACTTAATATAAAAATGTTCAATTTCCAATTTTCAAAATGTTCAAAAGAAAAGGTAACAAATAATGTACAAATAAGTTCCAGCATTTCAATTTTAATACCAATGCATACTAATTTCATGGAGTTTTGACTCTTCTGTGAAAAAAACTAATTCAGTATTGTAATTGATTTCTCACTACTTCTAATTTAAATTTCATTTATGCCTCGCAACCTAATTCTAATTTGATGTTTTAAATTAAAAATGCTGCACCGAGGTGAAAAGAAAATTACTTATAATACAGTTGTATGTATCGCATCGAGGTCCGAAAAAAGTTGGTAAGATTACAGCTAAAAACAAAATAAATAAGAGCATAAAAGTAGTTTAATTAAAATTATGTCTCTGTGCTCGGATACTTTTAAAAAAAAATGACGAGAAATGCTTCCGCTTACAAGTGTGAGGAATTGATTAAAAGTTTGATACAGCTAAACGATTTCTTGGAATTTTTTTGGTACTTATATATATCCGGAGACGTTTATATACGTCGGTGGCACTTAGGAGGTTGTAGCTTTAGTGTCAAAGTATATATTATTTTTTAATTCAATACAGTGTTATTGTATGGAGGGGGGGAGGGCGATGAAAATTATGATTGAATATTGGGTCGCAAATATTTAAAGCTTGAGAAGCACTCTGATTTACAGTTCCATTAATATATTTATTTTTTTCAACTTCTGAATAATGAACAGTGATCTCAGTATGTCCACCAGATACCGAGTTAGATATCTCACAATAAAATTTAATATCAAATATTATTATAGTGTATATGTCACAGGAAAATGACGAAATTAGGAATTTCATGAAATCCCTAAGGGATAGGATCTGACTGGAGATGTTAAAATAACGTCTCTTCAAGGTCATTTCCATGATGAAAGTAAGTGATTTTATCAAACCCTGAACTGCTTCAGTGAAATGATAAAATGAACTTGTCAGGATTTGCATTGGCAAAATCCTGTCCAGGACGGGAACCTGGTCGAGTCTTGTTCTTCCTAACCATTACAGTAGTATATCGATTCCCTAAATATCAACCCCATATTTTAAAAAATGCACCATAGATTAAATAGGATTGATGTTTTGTGTGTAGCAAAAGAGAGAGAAAATATTACACATAAAAATAACAAATAATTAGAAAATTAGGCTGGTAATTAGTTTCGAATAAATAATTTGTATTTCATTGACTATTGTTGTATTACTTACTTCAACGTTTAATAATGCACCCTATTTGTTAAATAAATACCTTTAAACTCCTGACAATATTATTTCATCATTTCACTGAAATATGCTAAGGATTTGTTCAAATCCCTTACTTTTATCAGGGAAATGACCTTCAAGAGAGTCATTTAAACATTTCCCGCCAATTGATCTCTCCTTAGTGATCTGATGAAAATTCCTAATTCCATATTTTCCTGCGGCATATACATAGCACCATTTTCGATATGTGATTAGCTTAACCATAAGCAATGTACGATATATTCTGTACATTTCTAATATCAGTCGTAATATTCTAAATATTTTTCACATTTTGATCGCGAAATCAATTCCTTTGTCTAGCCATTGTTTAATGCAATCGATAAAACTATCAACTATCGATATTTCCCATTCAACCGCAACGCGATATTATCACCGAAACTTTTCAATGAAACGGAGAGATACCACAAATTTATCTCTCCTTTATAAATTTCTCGAACATTTCTCGTTAAAAAACTCGACTATCTTGTCTGCCTTGTGTCACGCTGTAGATAAAAAGTAAACAAACCGGGGATTTTTTTTATCTTTTTGGCATTTTTACCACTATCATAGCAAATAGCGTGCGAACGGTCGATTTCGTACTCTACGTTGAGATAGGCAATTGATAAAATAGTGGAAAAACTCCCTCCCTTTCATTCAGCGAAAACCTTTTCATTCATGTTTTACCTGTTACTACATACTCGAATCTTGTTGATTTCCAGATTTTTCCTTTTTATCTGTTTCCTTAGTCATTGAAAGTGACAGATAATAACACCTTTGTCAGCGAAATAGCGTTGATACATAATAAAGTGATAAGAATGGGAAGTCGACTGAAAATATTAAACGCATGAATGAGATACGATTATCGGTTCAATTTTAACTTAATTTCACAATTAAGTTTTAATTGTTAATTCATACGTTAAAGGGATTAAATAATTCTCATGAAATGCAAAGATGAGATTGCGGTACATTTTTATAACGGCTTTTTTTAAAATTAAAATGATACTTTGACGTAACAAATTATATATTGTTAAAATCCTATATTGTTATTTTTGATAGCTACCTTCTGAAACTTTTAAAGCATTTTTTAAATTTTATTTTCGGTGGTGCGACAGCCCATGAGGGCCAAGGTCTATCAGTCTTTAAAAAAAAAAATGAAAAAATTAATGCGTAATGAAGTAAAATACTGTAATTTACCTAAATAATTTTAAGCCTCTAACCTAAAATTTATGTTGCAAATTCATGCAAAATACACAGCGTTTCTCACACAGCTATTAACATTTTACTGCCATTCAGAACAATGTGCAGGGCCGTTTTTAACCTCCTCGGTGCCCTAGGCACTTCAAATTGTTGCACCCCTCCCATTATTTCCAGAGCACACCCCCCTTCCTTCAGTTCTTACCCTGCCAGTTTTGGTTCGGGAGGGATTTTCCCTCAGCTCTCTGACTCTTTTCCTTTTCTTTGTCTTCTTAATGGGGAGAGTCCTTCCGTTATCCACCACCTATGGACCCACCGTGTCCCGGACTGGCAACCGACAGCCGTAAGGAAAGAGAATGATATGGTTTGGTCACTCTTGTTCATTTCTTACCTTTTTGGCATCATGGATCCTCCCCCCTCTCTTTTTGTAAATAAGTACAGCAAATTAATACAATCGTATGGAATATAGATTATTGTATGAACTTATTAATTATCAACGTTTTAACTTTTTCGCTATATGCTCGCCCCCCCCCCTCCAAGTAGAGTTATCATGCCCTTCTAGGGGGGCGCGCCCCACAGTTTGAGAAGCGCTGCTATAGAGATTTTATTTCCAGTTTTGAGAACAATTTAATAACCGTATAAATGAAACAAAATATGATTTGGGAAGAAAAGCCAAGTGATTTGCATAATAATTTGGCCGGTAGCGAAACGAAGATTTGATAATTTAGATATAAAAATGAAAGAGAATAACTGGGTTTTTAATAAACACTAGGCGGTTGTACGTTTTCGGTAATTTTAATTTTTTTCTCCCTCCAACTTTTTGCACCCCCAAATCTCTTGCGCCCTAGGCATGTGCCTAGCGTGCCTAAGCGAAAAGCGTGCCTGACAATGTGTATAAGCGAAAAATACTGCTCAATGGGGGTGACTACAAAAAGAAAGTACAGAAACAAAAACAACTCATAATATATAATGCGACTCAGTTATTCTCAATAGATCTAGACTTCGACAGTTTGTGTGAAAAAATGCAAGCAATATCCCAGTTACTAAACATAATGCATGGATAGATGACACTTGGATCATAGATTAATATTATTAATGAGTAAATTATATTAAAAGCAGATTAAAATTTTTAAACAATAAACGTTGTACTTTTTTAATTGTATTTACATTGATCTCTATAGTTGACTACTTTAAATATTACTTTAAGATATATTCTTGTAAGTACGTGTGTAGAATAGGGTTCCACGAAAATACTTTCTAGTTCTAGTGTTTCCACGTAAGCACCTACCTCCTCGTCTCACTTAACCATGATTCAAAATTACGAGGTCCGTCACCGAAAGCCCTCGTGTAGTTATATATATTCCTCATATTCACTCACTCCACGTAAACACCCTCTAGTTCCGTGAGACCACTGGTATAATTTATAAGAATATGTATATCCTTCTCCCCCATCCCCCTTATACGAGGTTGGTCGCCATTAGCCTTATAGGGCAAGTTAAATAAACATTCTTTCTCTTTTCCCCTTTCAAAGAAGAAAACAATTGGAATTTGTAACTTCAACGCATAACTTCCTTGTGAAAAGCTTAAAAGTTATAAGGACGAAATATGTAACAAGCAAGATGAGCTTTCGAAATATTTTGCTTGAAATTCAGTTAACCATTAAAACAGTCCTATGCTGAGCGTCAGTAAAAATTTTTTTAAAATCAATATCGGTACAGTCTTGAATGAATATTGTTGAAAACCTATTAAAAATAAATTATAGTTTAAAAAAACTAAAAAACACGCTTTTATAGTTTCGAACTAAAAAGTAAAAAATAATTCTTAGTAAGAATAAAATGATTAACGAGAAAATTAATGTCATTGTGGTTTAAGGCGTGGGGTGCTTTGTGCTACATTTTTACACAAACTCTGCAATTCGGAATAGAACTAGTAAGAAATTATAACAATTGATATCGAACACCCCACGCTTTTACCACAATAACACGAATTTTTTCGTTATCATTTTATTCTTATATTAAGAATTATTTCTTACGTTTTAGTTCGAAAAACTATAAAAGCGTGTTTATTAGTTTTTTAAAACTATAATTTATTTTTCCTTTTTTAGTTCAATCTTCAATAAAAGAGTGTTTTTTTAGTTTTTTAAACTATTATTTATTCAATGATTAATTATTTTAGTTTGTTGTATTTATATTATCTATGAGCGTTTTCTCTTTAGGTACTTAATCTTTTAGTTGCCAAATCTGCAATTAGTCGCAAAATCTGGAAATGGAATCTGGAATTAGTCGCAAAATCTGGAACAGTGAAGTAGGTAATCCTGATAATATAATCAGGACAATGGAACAAAATTATGAAATTATTGTATTTTCATCGGTCCTTGATAAGTGTGCAAAATTTCGTATTAATTTGATTTTTTAAAGTGGGTAAAAATCGAGTTCAAAAATTCCGTTACATACAGGTGAAGCTAATAAAAGCGTGTTAATGAATGTGTCTGCAAACCAGAAGGGAAAAAAAATCTGTTCTTTGATAAGTACTCACTGAGAACAAAGACATTCTTTTAGATAATTATTTCAGGGCCGAGATTCATATCAATCAATAATTTTTATTTCAGGGGGAGACAATGATAAATAGTTGGTCACAAGCAGTCAACAGGTTAGTTTGATTGCTTCTGTTATTCTATTTAATATCGAAGTCCTCGATAAACTGCAACGAGAATTATTTATCTTTCATATTTTGTCATACTCAGAACCTCGCTATCCTTTGAAACTCAAGGGAAGGTGCTAAGAAAATCACGTGATTTTCTTTAATATTCATTTAACGTCTTAAGCTAGGAAAATAAAAGAAGCCATATCCATAAAAAATACACTCGCCAATACTGCATTTATTACGACGAACGCGTTTACCGTCTCATTCATTTGAAAGGGAAGACATTCTTACACGATCACAAATGGAACCGCCATTTTTGAATAATAACTAGGAAAACTTCATGTTCTAGAATATTTCCTCCGTGAAGCCCCCGCACACAGGAAATTGTGATTCCTTCACGTCTTTCGATTATTGAAAAACCTGGGAATGAAAAGGCCCCGCTTGCAGACGAGCTGCCGTGTGTGCAGCAAAACAAAGAAGCAAGCACACAAGAAAACGAAACCGGAGGGGGGGAAAAGAAAGTCGTTTCCCTGGCAACGGTGTGGCCTCTTTTTCCCCAAGCCACGCCCCTTCGCCTATCGATTGTCGAGACGTTCAGAACAGTAAATGTTGAACTACTGCGCAAGTCATCTGGCTAGCTGTATCGGTTATTTTTCAGTATCTCTCTCATTTTTTTTACTCAAAATTTATATTTATTATGAAATTTTTAAAGAGAGTACATATCAGGTTAATATAACAACGTTTTAAAACTATTCCTAAATCAATATTAATAAGTTTAACTACAAATAAACAAAACAATGCCATCTAATGTCAGCATTGTCGTAAAATAATTACGTGTATTCGAACACAAAAAATATCAAATTAAATTATTGGTAGAAACAATTTTTTTCTTTTAAAAAAAATGGTGTTTAAAATTCATATAAATAGGGGCTTCAGCTTCATTTTAAGCTCTGACGTGGAAATTTTAGAATTTGGAGTCTGCGCATTCGTCCAATGATTACTGTCTGGATCTGCTCATATTGATTGTGGTCGTGAATGAGTGCCTAAGTGTATGAATGGAACGGCGATTTCTATTCATACTACGTGATGCCGCTGTATACGATTTGGGCGAAAACAGAACGGGTTCGGCTCGTCATTCAAAATCAGCTCTAGTTTGTTTTTATTTTTAGAAAGTATGTAATAATGGGATTCCACACACACCGCTTGCAATCACGGAGATGGCGTGACTTGAGGAGTCGGAAAAAAGAAGGTGAAAAGCTGAGTTTTCGAAAAGGAAAATAAAGTCGGATATACGTGTTTTTTTTCCTGACTAATTATCCTGTCTGGCGTACGTCTCAAGTATTGGAATTGCGTAACTATTTTCAATAATAATATCAACAAAACTTATGGGGGAAATTGAAAAATAAAAATAAAATATTTTACGAAGCATAGTAAAATTCGTAATTGACAGTGAAAATCGTTTAACAAGAAGCTAAGGGGCAATGAAATATTTTTTCGTACTAAAAATATTTCGTGTTAAGGGATATATAGAAAAAACAACAACAACACACACACACTTTTATTCAACAAAATTAAGTTTATCAGAGTACATTTTATTTACATAAATATATATATATGAATGTATTTAATAAAAATCTCTCTCTCTCTCATTGAAACAAAAACATTCCCCAGAACTTAAATTAATTTAATACAAAATTTTCAATTTTTCTTGAAACACAAAACATTTATTAAGCTCTTAGAAAATGGTGTGATATTTTTCTTTGCGTTGTCTTTTTCAATTCCTACTGTTAGCTCACACTCTATATATTTATCTTGGTGGAATTTTCAATCGTTAATAAAATATATTTTAAAGCGCTTAATTAAGCTGAAATTTTATATACATGATTATTTTCGATGACAATACAGTAATTTAATTATAATTAATAAAAATTAATTGATTAAAACTGATTATTCAAATAATAAAAAATACAGCCACGTTGGCATCATTTTTGGCGACTTAGCGACCCTTTTGGCGACTTGTGTCAAAACTTGAACAGGTTTTTTTTTTTCTCACATTTTAAAACGCTCATTTGGGATGAAATTTTCTATACACTATTGTTTTGGGTAAAAATACGATAAGGTGATTATAATTAATTAACTGAAACTAATTATTTAAAGAATGACAGATTTAGCCCCGTTGGTTTCTTTTTAGCGACTTGGTTCAAAATTTTAAAAGATTTTTTTCCCTCACGTTTTAAAGCATTCAGTCGAACTGAAATTTTATATACATGATTGTTTTGGAGGACAATAACATACGTTAATGATAATTAATAAAAATTCACTACCACTTAATGTTGTGATTCTGTCATATGTATATACATATTTATATTAATTGTAGTTATTTAATAAAAAGTAGCTAAAATAAAATTTTTCTTTGTTGATCTAAGTAGGAATTGACTTAATTTTTTTTATATTACTTGTTTATCATCAAATTGTCAACAAATTGTTTGATGTCGTGCACTTGAGACGGATCTTTACACGACCTTCACCTCTTGGGGAATCTTTGGGTTAGCATTCGCGTTTAATTCACAGCCATCCATCTCAAGAAGAAACAGTAATATTCAGATTAGTTCGACTATATAAAGTCAAAGTTTTGTAATTCTAGAGAAGGAGGTAGGAAGCAGCTACATTCGCTACGCAGGGGAGATTGAATAAGGTTTACTTTCGCAGGTAAAGATTAAGAGTGGTGTTTTGCCACTGTGTTGAATTAGTAGATTTGAGGTTAGGAATCAACGATAGATTACATTGAGTTAAATAAGTTGATTCCTCATATTTGCTTAATAATCATTGCTTTTTCCGTGCTACTCATTTGACATTCACTAGAATGATGATGAATAACATTCACATGAATAGATTGCTGTTGGTGAGTTTGTTTGACTAAATAAATAATTGCGATTATGGAATTCTCTGGTTCAGCTTTCATTCCTCCCACATCCTTGTGATACCGCCCCCCTTTGGTGACAGTATCTTTGATTGTCAGCGTGAGCTAGAGTTGTAGGGTTTGCAAAAGGAATAGACATTTTAGATTCTTAATATGTCTTTATTAAGAATAGATTTAGATAAATTTAAATAAGAGATTTAAAAGAGATTTAGAGAGATTTAAATTTTAATAAGAGAGAATCTATAATGAACAAACACACAATGATAGTTAAACCGAATCACGTAATTTAGACCACTTTCTCTAAGTTATAATTGTTTTATCCGCCTACTCTCACCTCTAATAATATTACAAGTCCTAAAATCAAATAATCAGTCCTACCTTAATCCAAACTTAGATTCAATCTTTATGTGGAAACGTCTGGGCGCGCGTGCAATGGTATGCACCTTGTATTAACGGCTGGTTTTTCCGGTAACTTCACGATTGACTGTCAATTCACACTATTCTCTATCACACTTACCATTCCCCAAAATTGCCATCCCACTTACTGAAACTTCCGTTATTTAAAAGCTATCTTATTTGCATTTCTTTTTCACATTTCGCTTCTTGGGTTTTGGTTGGAAAAGAGTTGCCATTAATCTTGGCCACCAAAGAACCCAGAGGTTATGTTACAGAAAAGACGCGTGAGCCCGTCGCACCCTTAGGTAGGCAAAACGGTGAGAGAGAAACTTCGGGTGGAAGTTTCTCACACACTGTCTTAATCTATAAAAAAAGTATATGGGGGAGGGAAGTGTGTGAATGAGAGTAGGCAACATGAGGGCTATTGGAGGTGGACCACCTAATTTCGAACCATGGTCAAATGTCTAGAACGATACCAAACTAACACACCATATTAATGGCAGGAATTTGAGCCTCGACATGTTTAACCATAAAGAAGAATGAAATATGTTTCCTGGATAAAAAAAATGAATAAATTTTTTCATAAATTTGTTTATTTGTTTCGTAAATCTCGTGCTTCTTTGTTACACTAAAGAAGCACGAGAAGTATTGGGGATGGATATCGTAATTTTATTCCAACTGTGATGAAGGTGATAACTTGGTTCTACATTGGTACATCCCTCGATATTTTGAGATTTTGTTCTGCAAACTTAGTAATCAATTCAACGGATCTTTAAAGTAAAATGAAACGGAAAATTAATAATTCTGAATAGTTTGTGAAAGAGAAACTTTATAAAATTTGATTCTTTAAAAAAGAAAATTAATATAACTCACATATGAAGATTGTGAAATTTCATACCAACAAACCATTTGGAATTATTATTTATGATTCTGTTAAATTCTTATGAAACTCAATTCTGCTGTTGTACGGGTACATCGGAAAAACTCTAAAATTTTGTAATTTTGCTTTCTTTATTCGTATATTTCAGTAAGTTTCAATTTTAATATGGCCATGCTCTTTTTAACTACATAATTCGTAGACTAAGATTTTTTTTCTTTTTTTCATTTTCGTATTAACCGACAATATAGTTTAATATTTTTAATAATATTATAGTTTAATGTTTTTAAATAGTTTTGTGTGTTACTCCACTAATTTCTATTCTATGTGCTGTAATAACTTTGTGTGGCTTAAATCTAGTTTTATTTCTTATTTGATCTGGAGAAACATATTTTCATAAACGAATTTCATCTTAGCAAATTAATAAATAACTTAATTTTCTATTCTTTACTGATTTTCTTATGAAAAATACATAGCTATGTTCTTTTGTATGTTAATAAAAAGGAAATTAATAATTTTACTATATACAGAGGAATGTTAATGAAAAAAATCTTTAGTAATAGTATCACTCTCTCAAATGCTTCTTCTTCTAACTCATTACAAATGATGAATAAGAAAATGTTTAAATAAATGAATTTTCATTAGTGCCTTTATATTTCTATATAAATATATACAGAAATTAGTATAGTTCGTATATTAAAATTAAGGAGACAAATAAATCTACAACCTTTCCCAATAAAGTTCGGTGAATAGTCCTATAAAACTAACGTAGATAGATTATTAATGAAAGTTACCTTACTGTCCTTTGAAATAGTCACCTTCCATAACCATGCACTCCTGAGATCTGTTATGCAAGTCCTGGAAACTTTGCAAGAAGTCTTCTTTTGGGATGGAGTTCAAAAGCCGCGTTTGTTGGATGTTAGAAATATCGTCAATATCGATAACACGTTTTTCTCATCCCTAAATTCTGGATAACGATTTGTCGTACTACAGTTCATCAACTATCATGCGCACAGTTAATTGACGGTCTTTAGTGGTTAATCACTTCACTTTCTCAATGTTTTCGTCACTGACGGAGATCGCCAGTCTTCCGTTACGGGGGTTTTTAAAAGCGCTTTCCCGGCCTTCTTGAAAACGGGCGAACCACTCGTACACACATTTCATTGACAGTGCTTGATCTTTCTAAACACGTACCAGCATTGCATAAGTCTCTTTTGGTGTCTTGCCAAGCTTAAAACAAAACTTTAAATTGATCTTTTTTTCATTCATTTTCCTGTTCTCAGTTAAGAACCAACGTACTAAACGAGTACTCTGTAAAACAAGTCGTGTACACGGAACACAAATGAGTCTCAACTGAACAATGGTGGGGGCTTATGGTCAATACCTGTCACTATACATGTGCAGCGTTTTGTTTCGCCAGTGTTGTTAGATCGGTCGTTCTGACTTCATTCCCTGAACTTTATTGTCAGAAATTATATAACATTATACCAGATATTTAGCACTCGTAAAAGAAATGCAGCACCATCCTTCTCATTAAAAATGTTAACATAATGTTAATTACATTATTTATTTATTTGAAATTAGTTTTCTGCACTATTTTTAATGAAGTGTTCAATGTTTCCTTAAAGGAAAAAAAAAGTGTTAAAAACGTCTGTATAAATAACAGAGGGAGTCTTAGGATTATTGAAGAACCTTTAAATCACTCAGCTATGTGTTAAAAGTCAAGTTTTTAAAAAATTTTCCGGGGTCCGTGGTGTCAGGCTATACATAAACAGAAACCACGGCATTCGGAAGTTTAAGAACCGCTACCATACAGCGAGATCCAAACTCGGAACACCGTTCACAGATTATAAAAGAAGCAATCCTGAAATTAAGTGCATTATAACCCATTTTAATAATAATATTAAAATAGGTCACACAACACATTCATTCACAAGTTAAATATGCTGCTATTTAAAAATTTTGTTTTTAAAAATACTTTAATGCAGAGGTTCCCAAACTTTTTTGTCTCATAGACCCCTTGCAATTTTTTTCCCTTTGGGTAGACCCTTTCTTACCTAATATTAAATGTTTGTACTTTTATCAACTTAAATATCTTTTTGACATCTGATACGGAGCTATTTACTTCGAAAGATTAAAATTTTCAACTTTTGTGAAATATAGTGTTAAAATTTAAGAAACACGTGTTATAACTAATTTTAAATCAAAATTTAATAATTCATAAAATAACAGTTACATAAAACAATTGAGCAACAAACAAAAATGCTTTTAACGGGAGGGATGAATCTGTCCCTTCAATAACAAACCTTCACACTTAGCATCAATCTTGTCGAGTTTAACCATATTGGTCGAGAATCCATAATTCAGGATAAATAACAGGCATGTCTTTTTAAAGCCTAAATTGCTGTGTGACATCCGTTTCTAAGCTTTACTTTAAGATCTTCATTAGTGCCTGCACCAATCAATTCCTCCTGAAATATGACATTTATTTTCTTCAATGGGACCATATCATTCATTGACTCCTATGGTATTACCATAATCAAAGCATTCTCAAACATAATTTCAAAATCTCAATAGAATGCATTTAAATGTTGAACGTGGGTTAAAACATTATATACCTAGCGGATTAAATTCGCGACGTAAAATATTATACTCTTTTAGCTTAATTCTGGCAAGAGAAACTGAAATGATGGCTCTTGTTTTAATAAAATATAACTGCAAATTAGGCTGATTAATTTTAGTAAATGAATCTGTTAAAAGGGTAAAATCTGGTTTCCACTTGATTATAATTTCTTTTAAAATTAAAGTCCCGATCTGGTTTAATGAGAGCCACTATCGCGTAGACCCCCATTTACACCTCACGGACCCCTGGGGTCTATATAGACCACTTTTGGAATCATTGCTTTAATAGGTAAAGTTTAGATATCGTTTTAGCATTATAATACAAGAAACGAAGTTTGAAACATTCTGTACAGAATAAAAGGTATACTGTCTTTTATACGATAGCGAAATTAGAATGCACAACTTTAACATCGGAACAATTTCATTCCGTAAAATTTCGTTGAATTTGTGTCCTAATTAAATCAAAGTAGCTTTAACATCAAGATTTGCTTCTTAATTTTCAAGCTTTGAAAAGTCAAATGAAGTAGAAACATTTTTTACATTTTCTCAGTTAATCTCAGATGTACTTCAAATTAATTACTTAACGTCATTTCTCTTAAACTCGATTCACTGTACCTTTGACGGTTTTTCTCGTTAAATGAAAGTGCTTTTTAAATGAAGCAGCCACTTATAGTTCAAGAAATAATATAAATAAGAAAATCTTGAGAAAATTAGATTCATAGAAACTAATAATGTTGTTTTTTTTTAAAAAAAATTCCTTAATTTGTATTATAACATAAATATTGGAATGCATTTGATTCAATTAAATGTTACTCGATTCTATAATAAAAAATAGCAATGTATTTCTCTTCTCGATGTATTGTCTATTTAAAATAACTTTTTATTCTATTGAAAAAATTTCAATTAATCACAAACCCCAATTATATTAATCTTAAAATTTACGAAGTAATTATATTTATAAAGAAAATTTTTTTGTATTGGTTGACTGTTTTATTATGTTGCTGAAATTATAAATATTTATTGAAGACAGTCCTAAGTGACAACGTATTTTTCACAATGCTATGTCATTAGCAAATGTTTGTCCATTTAACTTTCAGAAATTTTTAAAATCATTAAAATTTTTTGTCTTTTTTAAAATAATTTATTAATTCAAAAGTATTTCCTTTAAAACCACATAAATTATTTTAAATGTAAATACTTAGTTGTTTCCTTTTAATTTCAGTTTCTTAGTATAACATATTAATGTTTCCAAAAAGTTGCCACGAAAGACAAAAGGAAAATTTAAAATATTTTAAAATAGTTGTTTTGTTTTTAAATAAATATCCTTTAATGTATGTGTGCTACGAAAAACTTGGTTACTTTTTTATTGCAACCAAGGACGAAGCTACCGCCGTATCAATGATACGGGGCCTCCAAGATACAGGACACCCATAATGTGTAAGCAAATTATCGTAACATGTAAATAGTCCCATTCACAAAGTTATTATTTCCAAAAGAGTCCCTTCCCCCAGGAATTCTAATACATGGTCCACTCAGGACTTGTTGTGCTAATGATTGTAACCAATAATTCGTTAAAAAATTTCTCAGTGTTACTAGAAAGTTTGATTAATTTGAAACAACTGAAGAATTTCTCTAAACTTACATTTTCTAATATATAAAAATGTTATATCTATAAATGAATGAGATAGGGGGCAATGATGAATAATATGTATTTCAATAAAATTAATAGGTCATCCTTTGTTCCGTTTTTTAGAATGTTATCAACATCCCTTACAAAATTATTCATTCAAATTCGTATTCGTTTATTCAAAAAAATATATTCAATCACATTTGTATTCATAAAGTAGTTCGTATTAAAATCTTCATAAATTAAAGGGATTTTTCTAATTTGTGTTCGAACTTCATCACTAATGATATTAATATATATATATATATATATATATATATATATAATTCATATTTTATTATCATTCATCGAATTCTTTTAAAACTAATTCTGTAACCCAAGTCTATGGTATCGATGTCTTAAGATGTATTCATGAAAAAATATATACTAAGGTGACCAATCATCCCCCTTTAGGAAAGGACAGTCCTTTTTTTATAGGTTCTGTCCTTCCTCAAAAAGTGTCCTCCTTGTCTGCCTTTTCAATATTATATAACTTATCTGTTAAACTCTGTATTCAGAGATGCCAGGCCGAACTATTACGCGTCACTTCATCGTAAGTAAATTGGGCAGATATATAGAAAATTGTGTTGAGTTTTTATTGAAAGAAATGCCTGATATTAAAATCGATTACAGTTGTCTGTTTGAAGAATTTAGAAAACTGAAAGTATAATTAAATTCTGATAAATTAGAACACTGGGGATATTAACATGTGAAATTGATAAAAGATGGGTGGAAATATTTAACCATTTCAAAAATGAATACATTACACATGAAAATATAGTTATTCTTGTTGAATTTACGTTGTGCTGCTCTAGAACTAATACAGCAGTTGAAAGAGTTCTTACAATTGGGAATGATTATCGGATGTGTGACATATCAAGATTGAATGATGATACCTTAGCTGCAACACTTTCCATAATTCAGTATGAAGGATTTTTCTTGATCCAAAATTTCCCAGTATATTGGAAAATAATATATTGATAAAATAAATAAATAAATAATTTTTCAATGGAAAAATACTTGTTTTTAGTAAATTATTAAAAGGGATGTAAGTGTATTTTTGATTGAATTAATAAAATGTTTCATTTACTCCTATTTAATCGTAATTTTTTCTTAAATTTTTCGTCCTCCTTTTTATTGTAAAAAAACTAGT
>BMAV01015838.1:96186-111722 GCA_019973955.1 Trichonephila inaurata madagascariensis
CTCTGTACAGAAGTGTTGGCTGCATACTGGTAAAACATTAGTGTTAACATTATTATTTATTGTTACATTAAGTATTTTTTTTATAAAAGGAGTATGTGTTTTAAAAATATGTCATTCATCATTTTTGTGTGCTAAAAAATCATTTTTGTGTGCTTTTTCTTGCAATAATATTCTTGAAACAATTTTATATGCATATTCTAACTCATTATATATATATAAGAAATCATTCATTTATACCAGCGTTTCTTAAACTGTGGGGGTGCGTTCCCCTATGAGGGTGTGATAACTCTACGAGGAGGGGGCGCAAGCATATTTAAAGTCGAAAACAAAAGATTATTTAAAAAATTATCAACTTACTGAAAGGAAACAAACAAAATACATTCTGGCATACTAAAAAATAAAATACACACTTAAACTGATATAATACACTTATAAATGTATCAGCACTGCAAAATGTATTTTATAATTAATTTACCAATACTAAGTTAAGAACAAGTTTAATAATTACGAGTAATTTAATGGGCTTGTCATGTATAAAATTATATACAAAAATTAACACTTATCTTCATAATGTGTACGGTTTATGATTAATTCCTTAACTGCCAATTAAAAAATACACGATTCTCTCCCTAATACCACAGTTTTACACTTAGGTGCATGCATGTGGTTGTATTGGGGGGGGGGGGGGGGGAGAAAAGGAATACAAATAAAAGCAAATCCTCTGAAATAAGTAAATCTATCACAAACACTCTGTCAGGGTCCTTTTATTGCATTCCAAAGCCTTCTTAATACTTTTATGGATAGCAGTGGACAGGAAAAATCGTACTTCGGAAAGATGTAAATATACGTCCGGGGTAATTAACGCTTTGGCTGAGCGAGATGTTTATATACGCCGATGGAACTCAAGAGGTTAAAGTCGTTTTGTAGTCTTAGCGTCAAAGTATAGTACTACTGTATTCAATACATTGTTATTATAGGGAAGAGGGGGGCAATGAAAATTATGATTTATTATTGGGTCACAAATATTTTTTGAAAGTTTGAAAAGCACTGATTTATACGTATTTTTAAAATCACGGTTCTGAAAGTGATCTGATTGCTTCATATGCAAGATAAGAAAATGCTAGAAATTTCATCGATTAAAGATGATTTAACAGAATCGATAAATTAAAGATGATATTTATTCAAAGATATGCTTATGTTTTCTTCTCAAATCTGATGTTTTATATAAAAAAATTTGTAGGAAAAGTGTTTTTTTTTTTCATACACCTTTGACTTCTTACAACTCCAAATAAATTGTAATTCTAAAAGTGCGTAATATCTAATTAATTGATAGTTGGAACTTAATTGTTATCATTCTTAAGCTATCAGTCTCAAGAAAGGAACATCCGTGTTTTCCAGAGTGCCGAAGTGCTTCACCATTTGGCGTTTGTTTCCGCCGGAAATGTACAAGGTAGAGCAATATTTATGCTAAGGAGAGGAGAGTTATTTTGGGACAGGGGAACCTAAGCTTTCGTCACCTTTGCGCTCTTTCATTAGCTCACATTAGACTTCGGGTAGAAAGTTTCCTTGATTCCTTCCTGCTTCTTCTACCGGAAATTTCCCAAAATTTAATTCCAGGAGCCAAAAATCGATATCCATTTTGAGCCACTTTAAAATATCCGCATGGATAGTATAAACAAAGTCAATAAGAAAACATGTTTCTTCTTTATGATTTTTCGAAATAATATGTATTTATTTTTCTTTCAAATTCGTGAATAATTTGGAAATAAATTAAAACTTATTCGATTCTTACTATTAGTTCACACTCTCCCTATATATATATTTATATATCTTGTTCAAATTTTCAATCGTTAATAAAATACTTTTTATTCATCCACTCAAGTTGAAATACATTTTTTTATACTTGTACTGGATGACACTTGATGTTAAGACAATTTTTTCAAATATTAAGTCACTAATTGATTGTAAATTATGAATAAATAGTAACAAACAAAATAATAGTACAACACCATATATAAAAATTAAAATCGTTCGTTGTGTCCCTGTAATTCAATGGATAGCTTGTTGGACATCTAATCCAAAGGTCGCGGGTTCGAATTCCATCTGGGATGGCCTAATTTCTGAGAATGTGATTTCTTTTTACTATACTATTTTACTGGAATTTAATTAATTTATTGGAATTTAATTAATGAATAAATGGCAACAAACAAAAATAATAGTCCAACACCATATATAGAAAAAGAAAATGGAAAATTGTAAGGAAAATCACTTTCTATTTCACCACTTAATACTGTGATTCTGTCAAATGTATATACATATTTATATTAATTGTAATTATTTAATAAAAAGTAACTAAAATAAAATTTCTTTGTTGACCTAAGTAGAAATTGACTTAAGTTTTTTTTTATTACTTGTTTTTTTTTTCTTCTTATTTCCGATGAGAAACTTCTTCACAATCACCGTTTTATATTGAGATATATATCTATAAAATTAAACCTTTTAAAAATAATAGTCTTAAAGCTGTCTTTGCTAAATCTTGAAGAATAAAACCCGAATTTGTGGAATATTTTTTACAGATATAAAATAACTGAAATATTAATATTATATTCTGGGTTTTCTTATTTATAGAGAAAAACATATTTTATAATAGTCCTCATTTTTATCAGAGTTGATCCATTTTTTTTTCTGGTATCAAATGTGATTCTTATTTTTTTCCTTTCTATACCGCGATGCTAACTGAGCTATTCCGTTACATGCTAAAATGAAAAAAATGCTTATTTATGGAATATTTTGAAATTTCAAAAACGCTGTGTCATAAGCAGATTAACGAATGTTAACGATGCCGATTTTCATGAAAATTGAGACATTTTCTTCTTTGGAAAAATCTTTCTAGGTTAAGCCAATCTTAAGACTAGAGTACCTCATAAATATGACTTGGTCAAATAAAATCTATTATATCTGCAATATGTGGTTATAGGAAGTTAGTTGTTTTTGATGCTTTGTTTATTAAGTAACGTGGAATCATTATCGTTTGACACAGTTCATTGCTAAGATTTTTCAAAATGAGTCCGAGAATCAGAATCCAAGATGAAATTCGAACAACCAAGATTTGCTGAATTGCAAGCGATATTTTCAATGGATTTAATCGTTCTGTCAGTTTTGAAAACGAAGGATATAGTTTGATTTTTCTAATAACAAAGGTTGTTGCTATCCTAACGTAAGATTCATCAATAACATTTACCATGGTTATTTTGTTTCTAGAAATTTTTTTCACCATTTGGTGTTTCTATATAATCTTTACTTACATTTTTGTTTTGAATGCATCTCGGAAAATTTTATATAAGCTATTATTTTTTTTCAAGTATTTACATGTTTCATTACGAAATAAACTGCTAGAATTCTGATTTGTCTTAATATTCCCCTTTTTTTTAAAATGGATTTTAAACTCTTCTTTAATAGTATCTAAATTCAGTATCAGCCTTTGCACTGGTCGTTTTTGATTCTATAAATAATTTTTTAAAATTCTATTGAGATTAATTTTAGTATCATTGCATTGGATTCCATTTATTTAGCGTTTTCCTCCTCAGAATTCATTTGAATTATGGCCATCTTCAAATTAATATTAATATTAAATGTTTTAAGTAACTTTCCTTAGCAATTAATTTATTGAAGTTCTACAATCCCTTGCCTTTAGGTCTAATTTGAAGAAGTTTACAAGTTTCTATAACCGTTAACTTAAATTTTATTTCCAGAAAAAGATTACAATAAATATCAGATGCTAATATTTTGTTCTAAGCAATTTTATCTATCAAAGTTAATTTATTTCTCCCAAACTATGGCAGACAAGGTAATTTAGTGGTAATCTAGGTAACAGAAAGAATCGTAGGTCCTAGTTTCAATTTCGAAAGAACATCTGAGGATGTCCTAAACAAATGCTGCTAATCTTAGTTGAATTCAAACTCTCGTGGATGGTGTGATGTATCACATGTCACACTCAAACCAAGACTCAAAATCATAGTATTGTCAGCATTCATTATGGCTGGTCTTTTGACGTGTTGTAGATGTTGTTTTTCATCCCTTTCATATTTTTTCTATCATATGATCAAGATTAGAAATTGCAAGGCCCATTGTTAACAAACAATCGATTGCATTGTTGGAGCGTGGCATAAATTCATATATACCTTTAGACTAGTATATAAGAAAATAATACTTATATGAATTATAAAAGTATAGTTGCGATGCACATGTTTTGTAACATACAACCTTTGAAGATAAAGTTCGGTGAGTAGTCCTGTAACATTAACGTAGATTAAATATTAACGAAAGTTACCTTGCTGTCCTTCCAAATAGTCACCTCCAATAACTATGCACCGCTGAGATCTATTATACATGTTCTGGAAACTTTGCAAGAAGTCTTCTTTTGGGATGGAGTTCAAAAGCCTCGTCACGTTTTGTTGGATTTTAGGAATATCGTCAATAATAATATCACGTTTTTCTTATCCCTAAATTCTGGGTAGCGATTTGTCGCAAAGATTCATGGTTAGTCTGCAGTTAATCAGCTATCATGCGAACAGTTAATTAACGATCTTGAGTGAATAATTTCCTCACTTTTTCAATGTTTTCATCACTGACAGAGTTTGCCAGTCTTCCGCTACGGCGGTTGTCAGAAACACTTTTCCTGCTTTTCGAAAACGGGCAAACCACTCATACGTACACTTAATGGTCATGAAGACGTACCAGCATCACATGAGTTTCTTTTACTATCTTGCCAAGTTTAAAACGAAACTTTAAATTGATCTTTTGTTCGTTCATTTTCCTGTTTTCAGTTAAGAACTAAACAAGTACTCTGTAAAACAAGTCTTACATGGAACACAAAGGAGTCTCAACTGAATAATGGTGGGGACAGATGGTCAACACCTGCCACTATGCATGTGCAGCGTTTTGTTTCGCCAGTGTTGCCAGATCGGCCGTTCTGACTTCATTCACCGAATTTTATTGTCAGAGGTTGTATATATTCTTTTTGGTAAAATCATAGTTTATTTCACACTTAAGCAACGGAAAAATAGTGGCCTGTTCCAACAGCACTTTTTATACCACACTCGCGAGGCGAGTTTGGTACAAAAGCTCATTTAATTAGTAAAAACGGTGATAAATAAATAATATAAAAATATAGACAAAAACAGATTCAACCTCTTTTTTTCGGACCACACTTAAAAAAACCCATCACATCCATTATCTAAAGACTTTCGCTGGTCGAAAGATAATGTTTCTTGCTCAATGTTCTACCCTTGGAAATAAATTCTTTATAAACAATTCCTTGGGAATAAAAAAGTACATCCATCATCACTTTCATTTTTTTTTTTTTACGATCTTAGCTGGAATTTTTTTGATCGTTGAGGGAAGGGGTTTTCCATGTTGATGAACCACGTTTTGACTGAATATCAGATAAGTAGCTGAAGTTTCATCACCTATTATGACGTCCAATAAGGATTGGACCCTTATCGGTTTTGTTGATCATTCCTATTCATTTCACCTTTTGCTCGGAGGTCTTAAGACAAGGAGCAATGTACTGAGATATTTGGTGTATGTCAAGATCCTCCGTCAAAATGCTCTGTCAGATAATTTTCAATAACTAAATAAATAAGCTAAGCGATGTTTTCAAGACTTTGGTGACGATTTTTGTGAACACAATGTGATCTCAAATTAATGTTTTCTTGAGTCCGTGAGGTTGTGGGCTAGTTCAGGGCGTCCACCATCTATGATATATTCTCGGCCCTATTTAATTCGATTCTGAAATCATAAAATCCTCGTAAACTTTCCTCAACATTTCACGCAAGCCTTTGCAAGGTATATATACCAAACATTCAAAAAATTTTATGTTAGTTAATGTTGCCGCATTTCTTGCGAAAATCAATGTTTTACATACCGCATAGAAAAAGAGGACTATCCTAAAAATAAAATGCCGGCGGGCGCATTCAGGTGATATAAGCAAAACCATGGAGGAGGATGGAAAGCATTTCAAACGGTCAAATGGTTTTCTGTATTGGGTGAGTACAGTCACGGAACTTTAGGATCCTATTTTATGTATATAAATATTATACAATAGTCATCCTTTTCAGCTTAAGTGTTTAATAGATTGAAGTAAGTTTACACATGTAATAATTAATATTAAGTCTTTTTTCAAACTTGGTTTATTTTCTACAATTTTTCTTGCCGTTATGTATAAATTTTCTGCTGAAGGGGAAGGCTTGAATCCCATAAAGCAAAATGAACCCTACTTTGCTGCTCCAAGTCGGTGACAGCTCTAGAAACTTCAATTGATCAATTGACTATTTATACACATATTTATAAATTGGTTTGTTGTTCTTGGTTTTCTATTTTTCATTTTTCCTTTCTAAGTTAAATGGGATAATAAATTATATATGCTTATATTTATTTTATTAAATATATTTATATATACATGCGTGCGTGTATATACAGGGTGCGGCAAAAAACGCTAGACAAACAATTTCTTACATAACTTTATAAAAAAGTAGGAAATTAACAAAATATAACAAATAATAATAAGAGTACACTTGTACTAATAAATAAATTTAATTGGTTTCAAAGTGACCGTCGTTTGCAGCAATGCAGAGGCGCAAAGGCATGCAGAAATTTTCAACAATAGGCCTTAAGTCTTTTACCTTTAATCTATCTCGTTCCCACAGAAGCTATTGCTTTAGAGAGTCTAGAGTTTTGTGCGGTTTAGTGCAGGATCTGGACTCCAAAATGGACCATATATCTGTAATCCATGGGATTGAGATCCAGTGAGTAGGGTGACAATTCTTCAGATGATATCATGTCTGGAAAATTCGCCTTGCACCCCTCTTGTTTCTTTTTGGCCTTGTGAGCTGGTGCAGAGTTTTGTTGCAATGTCCAATTAGCATTTTTGAAATGCTTTTGGGCCCACGGAAGTACAGCAGCTTCAAGAATGTCCCTCTGATACACTTTTTGATTGATTTTAACGCCCTCTTCCCACAAAATCCAAAGGTGTTTTGCCACTTGCGCAAAATCCACCCCAGACCATGATCGACTTTGGATATTGGCGATGTTCAACAATTGCTGAGGGGCTTGGAGCATTCACAGACCAGATTCTATCGTTTTAGGAGTTTTGAACTTGTTGAACCGTAAAGAGCCTCTCATCAGTGAAAAGGAATCTCTCTCAGCCTTGACTTGCGGCCCATTTCAAAAGTTTTCGGCATCTTCGGAGCCTTACGCTTTTTTCAATGACAAGCTGAACTTTTCGCAACTTGTAAGACTTCAGTTCAATCATTGCCATGCTCTTTGAAACGGCAGATTGCATCAAACAATGTTTGCTGAGGTATATTAAGCAAACGAACGATTTCACACTGTCGTTTCCCTTGCTGAAACAACTCTAAAATTGCAGACCTTTTGCTGGACATTATAAAAAACACATAAATTAAAGTACAACTAAGGGATATATATTTAAAATTATTTTATTATTAAAGCGGTAGATAAAGAAACATGAAAACATTAACTAAAAGGAAATTTGTTAACTATTCTAGAAGAGACAAGAAATTTGTCCGAGTTTTTTTTTGTCGCGCGTACCCTGTATATTCTATTTTAATTTTTCTCAGTATTATTTGGAAAATAAAGGGGAAAGTTGGCATTATAAGACATGCTTAATCCTGCAAGTTTAGCCTTAAGCCTAAGTAACTTATCAGTATAAAATAGAATCGTATTTTTTATAAAGTTACTACCTAAAAAGGTTTAAATAAAAACTTATTACCTCTAATATTCTATCATTTTACATGGGAAATATCAGTTTAAAATGAATTATTATAACCTCAACAATATTATGTTACTCTACTCCTGAGCTTCATGTGAAAATTATGCAGTAGGTAATTAAATTATTTTTGTATTTATCTCTTTCTTAAAATTGAGAGTAATAAAGGGAAAATTATCCATAAAATTTTGTTTTGATAACATCATTTTGAAAATGAGTGACATAGCGCTAATTAAATTATCATATTAAGTTAATTATTGTTCCATTTTTCGGATAAACAGTTTCCGCTCTTGGATGATTAAAATATTTTCGATTAAACTTAAAAATATTATGATGTTTGTTTTAATATTTAAATACAATAGTTTGGTGTATTCAATTGTTGTCAGATGTATGGAGACAATGTGAGAAAATTATCGAAATCTTACAAGAATAAATCGCCAAGTTTAAGAATAAGCCTGGCGCACTATAAAAGAGGAAATAATGTGTAATCGTGGACATATCCAAAAATTGATGATTCCTTTTCATGTAATGATTTCTTAGCAATTGTTTGAGATAAGTCTTTTGAATTATGTTGGAGCCCGAAAATTCAGATGGAACTGTTACGAATTCTTATGGTCTGAAAAATATGCATAAGTTTCGAATGAATTAATCCAACCCATTTGCTATGCAAAAAAAAACCCTGATGGGTGGATGTATTTATTATTTCGAAAATTTAATTAACTTTACTTAAAGTCAAGCAAAGCATATGAACAGTTACGCAAATGTAAAAACAGCCACTGATAAATATTATCTTTAAGAAACGTTTTAGGTGAAGTCAAACATTTTTATTTCTTTAAATTCTTTTTTGAACTTATATTTCAAAAAACGAATCAAATCTAAACTGTATGATTTTGTTAAGTTTCAATATGCCATCATTTTTTGTAGAAATTGAAGTATAAAATGTTTTCTCTTAAGATATGTGACTACCTTCGGAGCACTTTTTTTTGAAATATATAAATTTTCAACTAAATAAACACTTTTTTTTATTTGAAACGAGGCATAAAACTAAGAATTCAAGTGCAATCTTCACAAAAATAAAAATAACTTTGGATATATTGGGAATTTTGACTGAAATTTTAGTGAAAAACTACAGTTACGGTAACCCTTGTATTGAAAATTCTAATTATTATATTCGAATAATATGTATGCAGTATATTAATAACATCATTATCTGTGCTTAGAGCTATAAGATTTATAATACTTTTGAAAGTTTTGGAAATATGTCATTTTTTATGCAACTCAATTCTTTACAAAAAGTAATGTTATTTTCTCCAAAAAGTGCAATAAAATACATAAATATATACACAGAGATTGTGTGTGGATTATAGTCTACACAGGAGATAAAACTAAATAAAACATTTTCTGAAAATTTCAATTTAATATCTTAAAAAGAAATCCTGTACTGAACTTTATCGTGAAGCAAAAAATTGAAAAACAGTTTCTTAGAAAATGCATTTAAAGATTTTAATACAGCATTAAAAAATTTTCTACTAATTGTACATTTTTTAAACTGAACACATTTATAGGTCAAGATCTTTTTAGTTTCACGTTTAACTAATTCGGACTTTTGTTGCTTTCTGGAGAGTTTTATAGACTATAACAATTGTCATTTTTAGTGAAATTTTGTTGAAAAATTGCATAGTTACACAAAATTCTATAAATGTATTCAAATAATATTTATATAGTACGTGAATAACAGCTTTATATGTGTTGAGTGAGTGAGTGAGTGAGAGTGAATATTAACGTCGCACTGTTCAGCTACACGAGGGCTTTCGGCGACGGACCACGTAATTTTGACCCATGGTCAAGTGACGTGGACGACACTTGAGCTGCCCCCCTCTCATAACTACCACACCACACCAACGGGAGGACGTTTGAGCTCTCGACAGATTTAACGTGCATTCGCTCCCTTACACGGTTTTATATGTGTTAGGAATAAAAAGATTTGTAATACTTTTGAAAGTGTTTTGAATATGCCAAATTTTATGCAAAAACAAGATTTTTTTTTATTTTTATAAAAAGGCAATAAAGTACATAAATATATACACAGGGATTAGATTTTGATTCATAACACAGATGGTACTAAATGAAACATGCTCTGAAAATTCCAATTCGATAGGTTAAAAATATTTTGTATAGGGATCTACTTCCTGTTTTGTAAACTTCATTTCCGGTTTACTAATTATGTTATAACTTCGCTTCTAAATATCGTAGAAACAAAAATAGAGTGTTTATGGAATCTTAAATGTATGGGCAATAAAATAAAAGCATAAAAGAATTTACGAAAATTTTGCGAATTTTGTATAATCATATATCTTAAATGGTCAGTATTATATGGATCCTCAACTTTTCTAATGAAACTAGCTGTACTTAAAGCACAAAAATCTTTTTTTCATCTTTGCGTTTTTTTTATTTGCATATTTAAAGAGATAATAAATTTTAAATAAAAAAAATTTGTGGACGAAACAAAAACTTCCTTAGTTATTTCTTAAAAAAAAAAAAGAAATTAAAAGAATCAAATATAAAATTCTAACATAAGAAGTGTTAGAGAAATTGTTTTATTTTTCATATTATGAACATATAAGTTAATCGTATTATGATTGCGTTTTTCTCTCCTTCAAATATCCCATCAATAATCACTATTTTCTTTGAAGGAGCACCAAGGACTTTCATATACAATGAAAATCGTTTAACATGAAACTGAGGGGGACTGAAATATTTTTTCGTGTTAAAAGATGTTGAATACATATTCATGAATACTATATTAAACAAAATTAAGTTTATTCGAGTACATTTTATTTACATAGATATGTTTAAGTGCATAGATTTAATAAATTTAATACAAATCAATGAAACAAAAACATTCACAAGAACTTGATGAAACTTAATACAAAATTTAGCGATACTAAAATTTTATAGATTTCGTATTTCGTCTTCTGTTTTTGATTAACAACCTTAATGAAGCTCAGTCTTCATTTTAAGCGAAATAGCTGTTTCCTTTACCCCGAGCTCTTTGTCATTGTGCTCGTGAAAAAGAAATTCTTCTGAAAGGGTAGGGAGTTGGACTTTCGAACCAAACACACTGATGTTTACTCACACTACGATGTCTCCATCCAATTTCAAAGCCAATTGGTGAGAGATGAAACGTTTTTGTGTTGCGTTTGTAGGGAAACAGGTGAAAGTGGCTTAAATAAACAATATTTGGCCCACGTCACAGGCTATTCTGAGGGTATTTCAAAGTCAATTTTGCCTCGTTTCTGCAAAACATGTGAAGCTTCCTTTCTTTTATTTCACACTCCTCTTAAATCTCATCTCCCAGAAGGAAAATCTTTTCGTGTTAAGCGATTTTCGTTTCGTGTTAAGAAAAAAATGCATGAAAATAAGTAGCAGTTTGTCGGGACTATTGTATAATTTCGTGTTAACCGATATTTCGTCTTAAGTGTTTTTGCGTTAAATATATTTCACAGTAATTTAAATATTTTCCAGGATTTTATCATCAATTTATACAAAATAATTAGCGAAAGGAATACCGATGAGGCTCTAATCTTTATCTTGGTTAGTTCAATAGATGATATGACTATACACTTATCAAAACTTTAATTATTAGGATTATTATTTCTAATTTTTTACTGCAATTCTGCTTGGGAATTACATTTTACTACTTTTTGACAAAAGGTGAAGATTCAGTGAATGTGTGTGAGGATAGTCTATGGCAGATCTATCCGAGTACTTTCATTAATCATCTTGGGAAATCTTTGGTCTATCAAGTCGTATGCATTCACAGCCAACCCTCTGAAGAAGAAAACCCGATTATTAAAATTAGGTCTACTATATATAGGAGGAATGGCGAACCTTTATAGATCCACGTGCCATTTTTTCTAAAGAAATGTTTAGTGAGGTATAGACGTGCCGTCCAATAATTTTGACTTGTGGTTATCGGAAAAATAATAAAACTAAATACTCACAACTCTATTTACTACTAAAAAATTCCTTTTTGCACTGTATAGTAGTAAATGTTTTAGTTTTATACGTGTAAGTCAAATTATAAAGTAACTTTATTGTGACCTCTGTTGCAGATTAGATGATAAATATCATGGTAGGGATGTAAGATGTTACTTTTAGCAGAATTCATGCTGAATTGGAATCATCTACCAAACGGTTTCTAAGCGAGTCTTCAATGTTATTCATGTCTGAAAATAATGACTGGTAGGCAGAGCCAAATGAAAATATGGTTAAACTACCACGAGCCAGTTTCTTCGAACAGTTAACCTTGTCTGTAATCCGTTTTACAGACGATGCTCTACATAAAAACGTTTCAGAACATTAAACACACATCGCTTTGTCGTCTTTTCTAATCATGCCATATTTCTCGATTCACCAAGTTTGAAATTCTCTGTTACATTAACTATTTTGCATTTATTGTCTTTTTGCTGAACTAGCCATGTTAAATAACGGTTAGAAATCGTAAATATAACCCAAATAAACTTTAAAATACAGTAGAGTGTCATTGAAGTTGACTATGCTATGCATAGACAAACTTCGCAACATAAGCAATTGCAGTCCACGACGTAAATAAGGCAAGACAATAACAAACGAGTGTGCTTTCTGTCACACCGCGACCAATCACTCGCGCGTTTGATTGTAATACTTACATGTGAACTTCATTAATTTGAACTAAAAGGCAAACCGTTTTGATCTGTAGCGTGCCCGAAATATTGTGTCACGTGCCATCAATGCCAGCTAGAGAGGAAGAAGAGAGAAGATAGGATAGATTGCTACTGATCAATTATTATTGAAGTTTATAGTCTTATTTCAAATATTAGATAGGTGGAAGAATTAAAGTGACGATTGATCACTAGGGTTTAATTAGTGTTCGGATAGTTGATATAGTAGATTTGATCCTGGAATAAGAGGATCGATGATTATAGTCTTCTCGTAATTCGTGCATCATGCTGTTAATCCATATATTGTTTAGAACTGAGGACATATCTTCTCTTTGAACTTACTTGAATTGAGTTGGTAAATTGTTTGATCAATAAATAGATTGATTTTGAATGTGTCTAGTGTTTCTTCCATTCCTCCCACATCTCTAGATGGGCAAGAGAGAGGATCTAAAAATCTACTAAATGTAACTTTTTTACAAATTCAGATTGGGGAATAGAAAAATCGAGTTATTCCCCATTCATCAAAGAAATTTCATAAATGTTAACGTTTTAATACACTAATATAACTTTACAAGGTTTTGATTGTAATATGACTGCGATAGATTCATTTTCAAGCTAGCCCTACGTACAACCCTGAATGAATATTATCTTCCAAAAGAGGATTATTGTTAAATACTCCATTTGATCTAGCTGAAAGACTACATCGAAACTAAAACAAATACTTTTTGGCATAATTTTGTTCACTAGTACCACGATTCAGTTGTCAAAAAAAATCATTTAATATATGTTTACTACTTACTCTTTCTACAGACAGGCAGAAGTAAAGTAAATATTTTATGAACCAAAACATAAATTTAAACAAATTTTTAAAGTGTGAAACATTTAACAGATTGAATCGACCAATCAACTTAATCATGATTTCAACTGAATATATATATTTCAAATAACTTTCACAGTTATCAGGGTCGCTCCTAGCAAGTGTGCAGGGTGTACACCGCAAAAGGGCGGCCAAAACAAGAGGCGGCTGCATGTAGTTCTATCGATCAACCAAAATTTATAACAAATTTCTCAAAATAAAACTTATAAATCGAACAAATATGCTGAATTTCTAAAGATATTGAAAATTCAAAATAAGTCTCGATTTTCCAATTGTACAGCATAGTTTAAGAAAAATAGAATGTTAGTGCACTGAATGTTGGTCCATTGTTAATTAATGTCTATTCTTTACACATGTCTTTCATTTGATAACAAAATTCGAAGCAATTCCGCTATAGAAAAGGTTTTCTTGCTACTATGAATCGATACTTAACAAAGGCGTCTTAAAAATGATATTTGAGAAAGTTGCTTTACAAAATATCTAATATAGTTAATATTACCTATGACATAGGAGTGTTTGAATTCAATATGCATTTTTTTAGGGAAATTAAAAGTTTTCAATTTAACAATAGCCTTACAAGTTTGAAAAACAAAATTTGAGGAAAGAAGGTATTTTTGTGTCTATTTGGATTTTTATAAATGTTTTATTTTTTACTCTTATACAGGTAAATGAGTTTATAACAGCGATACTCAACATGCATGTGGCCCGGTGGACTGTTCTGAGTGGCCCAGGCACAGTCCACTTCATACTAAGAAATTCAATTATTTAAGAATGCTTCACATTAAAATTTCAGTGGAAAATGCTATTAATCAAGCAATTAAATCTATAATTTTCGCTGTCGATGTCTTATGGATACGATCTGCATGATAATTTTTTTCTATGTGTAACTGTAACGATTAGTAATAACAAAAAAGAATGAAGTAGCGAAAATTTTCTTCACTGTACTGAACTGAGATGGAGTCGCGACCATTTTATGGATGTGTGTGTGTGTGTGAAACTGTTTTTATTATCCTTCACATGTCTGCCAAGCAAAGAATATCCGAAGAAACGATAACGATTGGGATGTTACAGTTACAGTTAATATCTTTATGTGGGATTCGGAGCAACAAAGGCTATTATCCCAATATTGGGATGTTGACTATTTTGCAGTGAAAAACCAACATGCATTGACAACTTGTTTGATTTGTCGCTAAAGTGGTACACTTAAAAAATATAATATTGCTTGTCATTTTACCACTAAACACAAATAGATTAATAAAGATATTAATGTAGTTATGATTAATATTCGCGTTAATGCAGTATGAAAATGAAAACACTCTGATATGGGATGGAGACTCGCTTCGCGAGCTAATTGCCCAGTGACGTCAAGCGTATCGATGAAAATGAAAGAATTTACCAAAATAATTCCCTTCAGTTTTACCAGTATCAGAAGAAAAACAATTATGTTGTACATATAAGAACTCAAAACTTGAATCCAAAAAATATCATTATTGTTTTTTTATGATTTTTTTTTCACTAGTTCAATTCAATATCCAATATTTCCTTGATCTTGTAGTGTTTTTTCCCCCATTAATCCTTATGTTGCGGCCCGCGTGAAATATCTGCCATATGTATGCTGCCCGGCAGGAAAAAAGGTTGAGTATCACCGGTTTATAATGCAAACGTTAAGTATTAATAAAAATATGAAAAATTCTCTAGAGGGACGGCACATTAGGTCTTTGCACTAGGGCGGCCGACACTCTGGGATCGGTCCTGATAGTTATACTATCAAGAATAGTACCGCCACTGTCTTCCAGAAGAACAGTGGCGTGGTATCGGAGTGTGATCATGGTTGAAAACACGTAGTAGGTGTTGTTTCTATAAAGGTGGCAGTTCGAATCAAGTTGTCAGTAAAGACTTGCCATGTAGAGCAGCTGAAGCTACAGCTGTCGAGGCTCAAGTGAGTGAGTGAATATTAACTTTGCACTGTTCAGCTCAAGAGGGATTTCGGCGACGGACCACGTGATTTAGAATCATGGTCAAGTGACGTGGACGACACCTGAGCTGGTACCCCCTTTCCTAACTACCACACCACACCAACGGGAGGACGTTTCAGCTTTCGACAGATTTAGCGTACATCGCTGCCCTACACGGCGGGTCTGTAGTGGTACTGGGCTTGAACTCGTGACAA
>BMAV01015838.1:111822-142798 GCA_019973955.1 Trichonephila inaurata madagascariensis
CGGCTACCGCGGCCACTTGTCGAGGCTCAAAGTCCACACGTTGGCCTGGTATGGAAGTTTGAATGAGTGAGTGTTTATTAACGCCGCTCTCTATAAGACAATGCAAGGGCTATTGGCGACGGACCTCGTAATTTTGAACCATTGTAAAGTGACGAGTACGACACTGGAGTCTGGCACGTTACTTTCAAAATTTTCACACTAAAGTTAGAACTTTGCACTTTGACAGATTTAACGTACCTCAGTCCTTCTGCACGACGGATTTCAAGTGGCGCTGGGGCTCGAACTCATGGCATGCCCAGCAATCACCCGTGACAAAGGCCTCCGAGCTACTCGGTCCATGGAAGTTTGGAGAGAAGCTAATTTAGGAGTCGTTCTCGTCACTTGACCAAGGTTCAAAATTTTGAAGTTCTAAGCAAATAGCTCCCGTTAGCTTCGTAGTGTGTCTTGAATAAATAGTCACATCAAATCAGATAGGTATAATCAAATGTTTCATTCAGAGCACTGTGAAAACCAGTAAGAAACTAAATCCATGTAATTTCACTACAGTTCAAAAGATTCATTTAAAAATAATTAAGGGCTGTTGGAAAGCTAAAATCTTATTTTTTTTGACAAAATGAGATTTTTACATTTTCAAATTGTATAGATTTTAACCTTTCTAAAAATACCTTACTTTAACCTCTAGGATAGTTAGAAGCCTTTAAAACCTATTTTTAAATAATTGTTGAAATAGGGCCACGCCCATTTGAATGGCGAAAAGTATAAACAAAGTACTTCTATTTTGCTTAAAAGTGTAACTTCTGAAATAAACCAAAACATTTTTTTTTATTTTAAATTGAGCTTTTTATTTTTTTATTTCCTAGACGATTCGAAGTCTCACTGTATACATTAAAAACAATTTTTCTGAAAATGTAAATCTTAATGTGCGAAGTAACTTTTCTGAGAAACTACTGTTCACAGGTATGTAAATTTTTTATGAAATATTTATAATGATGTCTAATATATATTGAAATGAGCTTTTTGTAATAAACTCAAAAATTTATTTTTTACAAATTTTTTATGTGAAAAATGGGTCTCAAATTTCGCAATGTTTGATAAAATATTTCATAATTTATTAAAAGATTCAAAATTAGTCAAAAGCTCATTTGAGTCTAATGAGAAGGGTGTACTCTAATTGTATGAAAAATTTCAAGCATGTACATATAACAGATTTTGATAAAAGGTACATCGAAAACAGCCAATTTAACATTGTCAGTATATATATAGAGAGAGGTTTTCAACTCTTCCCTTAATTTAGTACTTTCATATTATTCTACTAATATCATATAAAGGATAATAAACAGTACAATTAAGTACTTTTGACGTAAAAGACACTTAGGCGTGCTTTTACAGTGCGAATTATTAACCTAATTTAATGAATTGAACTTCAACGTTGCCAATTTTAGTTAAGATAAGCAAAAAATACACATCCAAATCCATCTAGTAGTTTAAAGGCCCTCAAGCCTGATCATCGGATTACAGTCGTCACATTCAGAAAGATCTCAGCCCACGTTCATCAGATTTTCATGAAGAGCCGTCTCCCCAAATAACTTAACGCAAGTTACAATCGATTTAAATTTAAGACCACGAATTCGCACGCGTGTGTGGGAAGAATGAGACAATTTAGGTTGGTGAAATGTCGTGTGGGCGTTAATAAAATTCGGATGGAAAATTCCTTTCCGAGAAGCAAGACGTCACAGGAAATGCCATTTTAACTATTTCCTTTCATTGGTTGTCGACAGCTATTGCAGGCGTGGCTTAATCAAAACTGTCGTGAGTTAATACACGCCTTTCCCCCTAAATTTGAAAAAAAAAGAAAGAAAAAAAAAGGACAAAATTAAAACGCGTTCCTAAATCTCTTGAGGCAAGACTGATTCTTTTGTAGAATAATTCCCAATGAGAGAGAGAGAGAGAGAGATCATACAAATAGAACTTTTTTTCTTCCTAAATTGTGACAACCAATTAGATTTAGAATTCAATCTTGGTCAAAGGGATACCCTTTGCTATTTCGTCATCCGGGGGTTGAAAGTATAGACTGGCCATAAATTTATGATTTTTGGAATATGTTGTGTTGCATGTGGTATTTATTAGTGAAAAGCAAGTTAACTGTTCAGTTTTGGTAACATTTTAAAATATGAATGAGTTTATGCGCGATTATTAATAACTGAAAATGGAACGTAGAAATTTTTTTTGTATGATCATTAACAGCAGCAGTTTTTTTTTTGTGATGGCCATGATTAAAATTTTGATATTCAAGTATTATCCTGTTATAACCAATAAAATTTGTGGCAAAGATTATCAATCAATCAATCAATCAATAAAAAATACGATGTGTGTGGTTCCATTATTATTCAGGTGGCCAAAACTTCCTAATGGCATTCGAAATTGCGACAAATGAATCTTCTTTACAAAGACGACGCCATCAAAATTCGCGTAAATACGAATCTGCTGTCGTGTAGTTCCGTGATATTTTTTTGTTTCGCCATTTTGCTGAATTCCTTACATAATCTTCAGATATTCTGTGAATCGGGGTCAACAAACAAATTTATACCTAATGATTTTAAAATGTTTTGAAATTTTCTCTCAGTATATTTCATACGCTTTCCTATAGACAGAAAAAAAATGCGGACTCTCCTTTGATAGTTTAATTTTTTTCGGTAATAGTTGTTTCTCTATTAATTCCACCGAAGATCCATTGTTCTGGTAGCAATCTACCAGCTTAGTCCATTTTCACATCCTTACCGGGGTAGGGAAGGCTCCGTCTTTTGTTTTCTTTTCTCTAAATAATAGACTATGTACGCTTACTTCTTTCAAGCATTTGTATTTCAATAAATTATTATTTTGTTGGGTAAATCCAAATGATTTCTTTCTCATTTAACCCCTTAATTGGTTTATGGGGCTACCGAAAGCTGGTTACAATTGATTTGCCCGTACGCAGTACGGGCATAGATATTTTTTTCTTCCTATCTATGATTTGCACGTATTTTTAATTTTTATAGTGATATTATTAGTGACAGTGTTTTTTTTAAAGTGATACAGTTTGTCCATGATATTGAAGTACTGCTCATTCTGGATCTTTTTTTTTTTGGTGGAGGCGGGAATTTTTCATTGAAGGAAGGAATTTAGATTTGTATATGTTTGTAGAAAATATCTGATAAGGAACAGGGATTGGCAAGTCAATGTGTTATTTGTGGCTTGAGAAGAAATGAAAATGGAAAGAGGATTCAAAAAAGCCGATATCATCTCTATTTCCATTGCAATGTAAGACTAAGTATTACACCATGTTTCCAATTGTCTGTACCCACCCACCCATAGCGGTGTATAGCCGCATACACCGCTATGTCTTTGAAAGAAGCACTATGACTACTTTAAGGAATAGGATAAGGTCTTGGCACCCTGTGTTTGCCTTTTCATAGGCGCAGTTGGCCTTGATTTTATTTTAATGGATGACAGCGTGAAGCACATAGAGCTGATTTGATCGACGAATTTCTGGAAAGTGAGCATATTCGCCGAATGAACTGGTCAATTAAATCTCCAGACCTCATCCGTATAGAATATGCCTGGGACGCTCTGGGGAGGGCAATTGCAACTAGCAAATACCCTACTAGAACCATCCGATGCTAGAAAATAGAGTTGCTGAACTAGTAGGATTAATTGCCACATGAACTTATATCCGGTATAAAATGACGGTGTGAGGGCTGTTTATCTGAAAGAGGGGACCATACCCTCTTAACCATTTTTTTGTTGTTGTTATATTCTGCAACTGATGTTTCATACCTTCCGACTTGGATGAGTGTTACGCATGATCTAGCGTGTGTATTTTAACAGTTGAATGGTTATTTTATTGCATTACACATCAGCCCTATACACATACCACAAATTTCATTAAAATCTATCCAGTAATTCTAAAAAGAGAAAATCGCCAAAATTTAAAAATTCTCTTATAATTTTGAACCCCAGTGTATGTTCTGTATTCATTTTTAAAAATGTATCGACTTTTTGTTGCCCCCCCCCCCAATGAGTACAAATATTCTGTAACCTTGATGTATCTTACTACAATGGTTATACGTTTGTAAGAATTTGATAATAAGGATGCGTTTTGAGAAGCATACAACTTTTAGTTACACACAGTGCATCCTAAAATCTCTAAAAACGAAGATGATGGTTTACATTTACATATTAAATTTATTTTTAAATTATCATGACTAAACAACAACAAAAAAATATCGGCAAATAATAAGGAAATACTTAATTTTTTTTTTAAGATTGTGGTTGAAAAATATTTTAATGATTTAATCAAATAATAAACAGCACTTTCCAAAGCGCACTTACAAGGAGAGGGCATGAGTAAGAAAATTCATTTGGGGACGAGACTATGTGTAATAGTAGTACTCTTTTAGAGTGTTCTACTCTCAATATAGTTCCACCGAATGGCCAGTCAATTCGGAGAAAATAGCCTTCAAACTCATGCTTAGATTTTTTACAATTAAGTTTCAATTAGCGTCGGAGATACGGTGGCATAGGTGGTAGAGTACCTGTTTACCACGTGGTCGGAAAAGGTTTGAGTCGCGTGATCGATTTTTTTGTTTTATTTTTTAAATTTACTTAATTATTTTCACAATTAAATAAACTTATTTAAAAAAATACTTATTAAATATTAAGTTATATATTTGAAAATTATTTTGTATTTTAAAAAGTAAAATAATTACTGTAATTATATAAATATTTATATTATACTTTTTAAATATAATTATTAATAAATAATATTTATTATAAAAGCGTATTATAATAAATATTAAATATTTTATGTAAAAATGACTTACAAATAGTTTTATAATACGAAATATAATATATAATAAATGAAATATTATATAAAATATTATAATAATATGTCAAATATATTATAATGATTATTTATAAAAAATTCTTTTATAATTAATATAATAAAAATAATATATATATCTTATATTACATATTACTAATTTAGTTATTTTATAATTGTATAAATTCTCTTTTAAATGAGATTATTTAATTGTAAAAATAATTAAAACAAAAAAACTGACCTCGTGACTCGAACCTTGGACAACTATGGGATAAACGAGCTCTCTACCAACTACGCCACTGCATCTCTGAAACTAATTAAAACTTAATTGTATAAAAGCTAAGTATGAATTTCGAAGGCTATTTTCTCAGAATTTACTGGCCATTCGGTGGAATTACATTGAGGGTTGAACACTCTAAAAGAATACTACTATTACACAAAGTCTCATCCTCAAATGAATTTCCTTAATCGTGCCCTCCCCTTGTTAATTTAGTGGAGATAAACTTAAGAAACTTCGTTTTAAATATAGTGGCATTTTATAAAAGAAAATCTGCTAAAATACGTTCTAATTGGGAGAATTTAATAATTTCTTCCTAGCTACATTGTCTAGTGTCATCATTAGATACATCAAGTGGTAGGCTGAATCATAAAAATATTACTTTACATACTACTTTATATATTGCTTTTTTTTACCAATATAAGCAAAATTAAGTAAATAACAGGTAACACAATAGTTCTTAACCCTTCTAATATTTTATGAAATTGCAAGGTTACTCAGTTGTCAATCAGCATATATAAATCATTCATTCTTTAATATTTCAAACAGGTTAGTTTTTATTTCTATGTAAAAATGTATGCAATGAACGCAAGGAAAACGTTAAAAATTTAAAAGCTCTTGTTTGCGAAATTCGAATTCATTGAAAACTTTGATGGCCTAGAACGCAGCAGGATCTCATCTCCCACTTAGAAGATGTCATCAAGAGACCGGTTGATTGCTAGACTTGCAATAAAACTTGAAATAAAGAAGGAATTAATGATGAATGAAAGTTACAGTGCTTAATGCGACGAGTGAAAAGAGAGGAATATAATACAGAAAAGAGAGAGAAGATTACTAAGACTTGTGGAGAGATTCTAGAAACTTATTCTACATTTTGCGTCATAGAGCAAATGCTTCGAAGAAACATCGGCATCGACGGATCTAAAACCAAACTTAACATTTATATTATTAGAACCAAATATTTATCTTCCATTTTAGTTAGAATGTAAAATCTGTATTCCATTCATGTTAACTTAGCAAGTGTATACTAAAATATAGAATTCATATTTCTCAAATATTATTATACTTATAATTTGAGAAAAAAATCTTATCATTTTTAGCAGTTACAATTACGAAATCAAATTTATAATTATAGTGAAATGGAAACCACTGATTCAGTCTTTTTCAATGAAGTCTATAAACGAAGTATTGAAATAGATTCTTTTTGTGTGTTTGCGACAATAGGATATTCCCGAAGCCTATCCTCGCTGTAATTAGAGGTTTTTCCTTCCAGCCTAACTGGCACCTTGAGCTAGAACATCTCCCCTCTACTATTAAATAGGTATAAGTAGTCAGTGAAATAGAGAATAATTACCGTAAAATCCGGAGTATAACGCGCACCTATACTTTTAAGCTGCATTTTTAGAATTTTAGGTATATTCGCCGTATAACGCGCACCCCCTTTTTTTACAAAGAAATCTGAAATGTTAGTATACAATGCTCTTATGTTTTGAAATCATTTATTTGAGGTATTATCTCAGACTTTTGAAAAAATAGTATACTTCTAGAACTACAACTCTTTTAGTTCATAAGGCACGTCATTTCTTTTAAAAAAGCAGTATTTCCATATGAGTAGAAGTAAATTTGTTTTTATGCTCACTTCTTTTGTTATTTTTAAAGCTACCGCTTTTATACTCGGCGTATATAACGCGCACCCTTAAATTTCGATCTTGTTTTTTGTGTTAAAAGTGCGCGTTATACGCTGGGTTTTACGGTAAGTGGACAATATTGCCACACCACCAAGTTCCTGAATTATAGTTACTATTAGCAAATATCAGAGGATTTCTCTTTGGCGAGTTTCAGAGGTTGCATTTCATTTCAGATAAGTAACCGCTATTTTTCTTTGTTTATTGTCTTTTCTGTATACCTCGCACTTAGTTCTAACGCTTAAATTTTAATAAAAATGAATTATTGTGAATATAAGTTGGTTATCATTTCGAGTCTAATTTAATAGCTTCTCAGTCCATTCTACGTTCGGATTCGCCCGAGAACCTCAACGATCAACGAGATCTCCCCTTCTACCAACTCAAGGAGGAGTTACCGTGACAAATATTGCGAGTCACGAAAAATAAATTTGTTTTGAGATTTTGAACCCTAAAAGCCTTTATTTGAGAAATGTGAGGAGAGACAAATAACTTTTATTATTATTTCTGACTTTGACGCAAAGAGGAAACAATACTGTATTTGGACCAATGATATTCACTTTTAGGTTCTGTATTAGTGAGGAATAATGGAGATTTAAAACTTTCTTTACTTATTAATTATTTTTGTAAGCCATGTTTTTATTTAATATTAATCACCGAATTATTGTGTTGCATACAACTATATTTTTGAAATTTATTAAATATCAAATCTCAAGTCGACTTTTTAAAAAAATTGTTAGAAGTGAGTGAAATGCAATCTTCGTCATGTGAAAGAGATTCAAAATAAAAAGACAATTATCCATTGGATGTGTGTCTGTAGTGTTATTCATTTTCAGCCAATAAAAATTTATATTAGTTTAAAAAAATCTCTTAAACATACTATGTAATTAGATATGTGATTTCAAATTTATAAATTTTTAGTCCTTGCAAAATCGGAAACAAAATGGTCCTGTGAAACACTTACATCGACTGTTTCTCAACTGATGTTTTTTTTCCTAGGTTTTTAATTCTTTTAAGGAGGAAAAAATCTAATTGCACAGCTTCATTGCTGTTCTCTGAAATAAAATATAACTTCTATAATAATTATCCAAATATTTTAAATTGAAAAATCTAGTATTTAGCACCTTTAATGACTGACTGTCAATGTAAGTCCCACTATAAAACAAAACGATAACAATTGGTGACAGACCACGTAGTTCAGAATATAACATTAAATAAAATAATTTTTTATTTTTGGTGTTACTTAAATTTATATAATATAATCAAGTGTATAAATCTATTGTACGTTATTATTTTTTATTATTGAAATACTATGAAGAGCTAATATCATAAGAAATCAAGAAAACATTCTTTCTTACACTGGAAATCACTTCTTATATTTAAAATTATTTTTATTACAAAAAAAAAAAAAAAATTTCCTTACAGCTATCATAAAACAATACGCATAATTTTTGAAATGCAAATTATTAAGCGATCGTTATTTTTAGAAAGTAACGGGGAGTATGACAGAACCCGTATGCAATTGACGTGGTCTCACGACGTAATCTAGGGTTACTTTTATGCTTTTTATTTGCGATACCCCCCATTTTTTCATGGAGAAAAACAGAGTTAATGTTTCTGAAGTGATTAAAGTCACTGTTCGTGTAGAAAAATATTCTTTTTCATAAAATAAAGTATTATTAATGTGTATTTAAGCATTTTATTGCGTAATTTTCTTCTAAAGCAATATTTTATAACTTTGTACGTAGAATGCCATCTGCAGGCATTATGTTAAAGCTTGCTAAACATGGAGTTAGAAGATTCTGGAAGGAAGAATATATGTATTTTTCGTAATTTTAAAATTTATGTAGACTATTTATGACATTTCTACACTTCATGGTGAATTTATATGAGTAATTTACTCTCTCAGCAAAAATTTTTTGGAAGGAAGAATATATGTATTTTTCGTAATTTTAAAATTTATGTAGACTATTTATGACATTTCTACACTTCATGGTGAATTTATATGAGAAATTTACTCTCTCAGCAAAAATTTTACACCTAACTAATATGATTTCATTCAGCTAATGTGTTATTACATTTTCAGTACATTTGGAATTATTCCCCCTTAAACCACGGTCAAGTGAAGAGGCCCGCTAGAACCCCCCCCCTCTCAAAACTTTCATACCATCCCAACAGGCGGACTTCGAACCTCAACAGATTTGACATGCATCAGCCCTCATCTGGTGTCGTCTTTGTCTCTTGGCCAAAGCTCACAATTAGAAGTCCGTTGTCAATAGCCCCAATGTAACTTCACACAGTGGATCTTAATAACAATCAGTCAAATCAGAAAGAGTAATTTTACAGCTTTTATAATATGAACTAATTACATTACCATCTGTGTTTTATAATAATTGTAGGCACAGCTTTTTAAAGCATTTGCTACTCAGTAAATGTAATTTTTTAAAAAGGCAAAAAAACTGTTACTTTTATGAATTTTGTTTCATTAAAAATTTTGTAAAGAAGAAGTTTTCAAAAACCTACCTTTTGTTGAATCAATTTTGCCTAGATTTTATAAACATAATAAAGGAAAAAATATTCATTTCTTTCTGTTGCTATTTACATCTGAAAGCAGATAACTGAATGAAAAAGAAAATTTGAAAAATCTTCGCAAAGAACCTCACAAATAACATATTTTTTGTGTGTATTCAAGTAAATTTATCGGTTTTTAAAATTTTTATTAATAAAAACATCGAGGAAAACATTTTTCTTTATCCAATAATGAAAAATAATTTTCTATCTGTGTTGTGAAAAAGATTTGTGAGTTTTTCCCGTAGTGTCTTTTTTTGTTTAGGAATATTCTGTTTTAAAATTAAACTGAATGGCATATATATCAAATCATTTCCAAACGTTTGCAGGATGACGAACGCCATCTAGTAGAGAAAAATATAAATTAGCTTAAAACTCGTATTTTCTGAGACATATTATATTCAAGTTCATTGTCAGAATTTCTATGTTTTTCATTGGTTTTTTTTTTGTTAAAAGCAAGCTTTCTTTAAATAATAATAATTTTAACAAGTAGTAAAATAATTAAAAATAAATAAATGCATCCAATTTTTTTTGTATGTATAACCCAGCATTATTTTCCATTATTTGTTTCCATGCAATTACGATAGTTTAAAATCACATAAAATTATAAAAAAAATGTAATTAATTACAGAATACATAATAATTTCCACTAAAAGCTACAAAATAATTCTAAAAATGTGGGAATGTTATGAGATACAGATATTCTTGGTTAAAATAGGAACACAATTCTAAGTACCATATGTTCTTATATTTATTATAAGCCTGCTAATAAAAATATGCACTGCCACAAACACAACACACAGATCTCTCTTTCTCTATATGTTAATTAGAAAAGCTGTTTTCATCAATATAATTTAATTCAATGGTTCTTAAATTGTGGCATGAATACGCCCAACGCGGGCTGTTGTTACTAACTACGTTCGGAACCGTTAGTTTGCAAAAGCGTATAAATGAATAATCTTTTGATCTTTAGTGTTACTTGAATTAGAATATACATACAAAAATTGTTTTAGGAATATTATTATACAATAAAAAAAATATTTGAAAGCAATTTTTTAGCTTAGGGAAAAAAAGGTAAAGAAAAAAAATGACATTTTTTCAAAACATTCTCCTTTTATGAAAAAATACTTCTATAATAATAATATTTTGTCTGTATACAACTAAGACTTCTGTACAGGGCTTGAACTAGGAGTTTTAAAATATATACCGTTTAAAATCCGGCGTATAACGCGCACCTATACTTTCAAGCTGAATTTTTTAATTTTTAGGTACATTGGCCGTATTTGCACCCTTTTTTAACGCAGAAATCTGAAATATTAGTATACATTTCTTTTGTGTTTGGAAGTAATTTATTCAAGGTATTATCCTAGACTTTTGAAAAAATAGTATTCTTGTAGAACTACAACTCTTTTAGTTCATAATGCAAGTTGTTTCTTTAAAACAAACGATATTTCGATACATATAGAAGTAAAATTTTTTATGATGACCTCTTTTGTTATTTTTAAAGCTATCATTTTTATACCCGGCATCTTACGCGCAGTTTTAATTTTATTTTTTGTGTTCAAAGTGCGCGTGTGGCCTGTGGCTGCTGTAGCCGAGTGGTATAGGTATCAAATCGTGACTGGCTCTGTTATGATTTCGAGCCCAGTACCAATAATGACCCGCCGTGTAGGGCAGCGATGCTTGCTAAATCTGTCGAGAGCTCAAACGTCCTTCCGTTGGTGTGGTGTGGTAGTTAGGGGGGCCGGCTCAGATGTCGTGTCCGTGTTACTTGACCATGGTTCAAAATTACGTGATCCCTCTACAAAAGCCCTCGTGTAGCTAAACGGTGAGACGTTAATATTCGCGCATTATACGCCTAATTTTACGGTAATTTAGGAGTGGATTTATTCATATTTTAATACATCCCAGAGACGAGAAATTGTAAAAAAAAAAAAAGCGGTTATTATTTCTATTGATTAGGAACTTTGAAAAAAAATGTGAATTTTCGAAAATTTCTGTTTCAGGTTCTATATAGATTTATATAGGTAAATATACTAAGGAAAAACTTTTCATAAAATGAGAATGATTTAAAAATACGTAACTCTTTTTCTTTTTTTGCCAACAAATTGCATTTAAATATTTTTTTCTTGAAATAATTTTCTTAAAACAATTTTGTAGGCATATTCTAATTTAACTGACACTAAATTTTTGAAAAAAAATATTAATTTGTACGCTTTTTCAAAATCACGGTACCGAACGTAGTCAGTCGCCTTAAAAAAGTTATTTGACTAGTTTAAATAGAACTAGTAAGCATGAAATAATCTCTTAAAATTTTTTGCTGAAAAATAATCCCCGAAATTAGTTTGAATAACCATTAACAGTATGAATAAATGCATTTATAATAACAGCAAAGCCCGTCTTTGAAATGTTAATTATTTTTTTAAAATTTCCAGAATAAATTTGTTTTTGAAATATAGATTCTTTACAATTTCTTTTATAACTTTTAAAGGAAATTTTCCATGTTTTGTTAGTTAAAGAAATAAGCAGAGTATGGGAGAAATCTGAAATTAATAAAACCGATTTCCGAATTCTATCTAAGGAATTCACAATAACACAAAGCAGTGAAACAGAAACAAATTCACAAAATAAATTTTTATAATCGAAATAAATTACAATGGATGTAATTCTTCATAGCAACATGCAAAAATAAATAAATAAATAAATAAATAAAAAATCCACAGAATATTGAGATACTTTAATCTTTTAGTCATATTCCAGGGGTACATCATTTTAAAAGATACATTTTAATGTATCTTTTAAAATGATGTACCCCTGAATGGATCTTCAACCTTTCACTCTCGCGTGTCAAATTAATAAATTTACAATGATCCGCTGGACACATTAATAAATTTACAGTGATTTGTGGGTTTCACAGCTGTAAAAAATATTGTAGTCAAGAAATTTATGTAAAAAAAGCGAGATTTGTTTTAAAAGACTACAGCTGTGTGATTCTAAGGGACGAGATGGTGTTTACAGATTTGTGTATGCATATATATATATATATTACAAATAAAGATTGGATGGTCAAAATATATTGTTTAAACCTGCATTCTTGATTTCTAAGGCCAAGAGTTTGCTATTGTACAACTGTAGCTAATATTTCTTACTGTTCTGACTACTTATACTTGGGTTCATAACTGGTTCTATACATGTTATATATATACGTATATATATATATATATATATATATATATATATATATCGGTTTTCAAAGAAGTTACTTTGGAAGTCGAACGAAATATTTTGCAAACCTGTTAGAGATAAGAGTCCACTTTTTTTTCCGAAAATTTCAGAGATTTCATGCAAAGTCGCATTTTTTATATTTAAAATTATTATTTAAGTTACAGTGAAATTATTGAAAAATTCATCATTTTCAGAAAATTTAATCTCAAATGAATATCGAACACATCAGTGAAATATTTTGAAAATCAAGAATAACAGGAAAAAATGGTGTTTCTTAGCACAAAAAGCAGACAAGGTAATTTTTTTAAAAAAAAATTGCCTCAAATTAAACGAGGGGCCAATAAAATACCTTTGTGGCCTGTGGGCCACGAGTTGAAGACTCGTACATTAAAGGATCATTTTAAGGATTCCATGTTACGGGAAAAACTTGAAAAAAATCCATTTAAATTATTATTGATTGTTATTTTGTTATGATGATAACATATCATGATTTTTTTTATGCGTAATAACATTTAGATCTCTACGATAGTGAAAATATGATAACAATAGTATTTGCTGTTACAATAAAATGCACAAGTTTCAGGGTTTATCTTTGATTTTAAAAACAAACTAAAGCAGATAAGTTCTAGTAGCTGAAAAACACTATGTGTTATTTAAAATATTTTTAAGAAAAATATAAAATTTCTTAATAAATCTTATTTGTATAATAGTCTAAGTCTTAGATATCTAAAAATTTTCAATAAGATGATTAAGAACTACACTTAAATAACTGAACAAAGCTTAAAAAATGTTTCATACTATTATAAATTTTCTAGTTTTAATTCTGTTCTCATTTATGGCTTCAAAAATTTCTTTCTATTCTTGTGTTTAGCTACAAAATAATTCTTGAGATATTGAAGTAACTAGTCTATTGTCTCGTTAATGATGTAAATTTATTACGGTTGCCTTTGTTTTCTTTTATTGAGGAAGTTAACTGAAAGTTTAAGATATCCGACTACGTTCGGAACCGTGATTTTGCAAAAGCGTATAAATCGATAATATTTATGATATTAGTGTCACTTAGATTAGAAAATGTATATAAAATTGTTATAAGAATAGTATTACAATAAAAAATTATTTAAGTACAATATTTTGACAAAAACTGAACATAGGATGACCCATTTTCAAAATATTCTCCTTTTATGGAAAATGCTTCTATTATAATAATATCTTGCCTGTATATAGCTCAGACCTCTGTACAGAGGCTCAACTAGAATGTTTGAAGCATATAACTTATAATTGGGTTTATCCATATTTTACTACAACAGAGGGGAGAAATTTTAAGAAGAAAACGCCGATAATTATTTTAATTGGCGATAACTCTGAAAATAATGTGAATTTTTCAAAAATCCAAGTTCAGACTCTCTGGAGAAGTCTTTATCTAAGCAAAATATATATATTATTGTTATAGAAGCATTTTTATAAAAGAACGTTTTGGAAAAAGGTTATTCTAAGTTAATTTTTTGCCGAAATATTGTATTTAAATCATTTTTTTTTTGTCATAATGTCCTTAAAACAATTTTATACATGTATTCTAATCTAAGTGACATTAAATATCATGAAAATTATCCATTTATGTGCTTTTTTAAAATCACGGCTCCGAACGTTGTCGGATACCTTAAGCAAAAGAAAATAATGTATAGATTTTTTTTTATTATTCCTTTTTCAGAGTTCAATATTTTTCAATACTTCAAAATTCCTATAAAGAAATGATGGTTTGATGCAAATTAAAGTAATACACGGAATCCGGAATCTCTGTTAGCAAGGATAACGATTTCGTTGCATTCAGTTTCTTTTTTGTAAATTCTTCATGAGAAAGAAAGTATTTTATTATTCAGAATCACGAAACATCAATTTATATGTCCCTATTTCGAATTCCGCATTCAGAATGAATATGACGAGAAAAAGATTTGTACATACTTTTACAACACCGCGAGTATCTTTCAAACGAAAAATATCCATTTAAAATAAATCCTCTTTCAAAGCCCGAATGGCCATAAAATTCGAATCTCCAGTATCCAATAACAAAACAGGATTCACTAACGCTCTTGGCAGGTGTTCTTAATGATGTTGCATCATGCGAAATGTTTATTCTAGGCATATCACTGAATAACATTTATAAAAAGTTTACATAATAAAATCTAGGTCACCGTCTGTTCTTTATTAAAAAAAATGGCGTTAAATCCTATTTTCTTCAAACAAGCGGCCTTGAAATTCGCTTAGATAAAAAAAAAGGGTCATAAAATTTGTAGACTTTACCAAACATGCCCTAAATCCAGGTTTGATATTCGCTCCATAATATTTTTTCAAATCGAATTCTGAAAATGGAGTTTTGTTTCTTATGGCGGGAAAAGAACAGGTCTTCCAAAATTCTTCTTTTCCGAGAAAATCTTTTGCGTAAACAATGGAAGGCGCCACATTTGAGAAGAGATAGATATGTTCCCTCTTACAAACTTCGTTAATCCTATGTGAGTAATAACCAATCGAAGAGAACTCGACAGCTTTGATGTGACCTACAAAATAACTGAAGCTGCTTTTCCGAATAATGTATCGATAGTTCCTCAGTGAGCCAGATGAATTATGTTACCAATTAATGTTCTTATTAATTAATATCTACATTGACACCAGTGAAAACATAGTTTTACACTGTTATTATGAATTGGTGTAAGAGTTAAAAAGGAATGATTCATGTATTGGAGAAGTATTTCTATAGATAATAATTAACCAGAATGTCATTTTATCTTAGTTTGTCAAGCTGTTTTGTGAGAAAATGAAAATGAATTGTTCGTTATGTAACAAAGGTGAAGTTTACTGTTTATTTCTGGTTTCTTTTAAAAATGTTAACAAAATATTAAAAAGTAGGTTGATTAAATAAAAATATTAAGATTGATATAAGATATTTTGATTAATTTTCCTTATTTAAATGCTTTATTCTGGTGTTAAAATTCTAAAAAAAAAAAAATATCGATGACTATGCAAGTGTTAATTTGTAACAAATGTCCAATGTGACTATTAAAAGTCAAACTTTTTCTTGTAAGTATAAAAAATATGTTGTATTTATTGAACGAAACATTCTTAATTGTTCATTAAAATCGCCTCAATTATTTTTTTCCCGAGTACATAGTCAAATTTTGTGATTTTTACACTAATATTTTTGAGGTATGATTATTGTGTTCTAAATGTTTCAGTCTTCAGTAATTTACTTTATAATATTTTACTTTAAATATTTTAATAATTACTTTAAAATATTTTACTTTAAAGTGTTTTAAGAATATTAACATTAGTTATACAGTTTATTAGTTTTTTAAGTTTTATTACCTTTGTTTACCTGTAAAGAAGGAAAATAATCAAATAAGTGCAGTAGATATACTTTTTCTCACTCACACCCTGAAAAAATATACGTTGTTTGAAATAATCGAGCAACAGACACAAGATATTTACAATTGTTGTAGTTACTATATTTGTAGTTGTAGTTACTATATCAAATGAAAAGTTTTGACATGTTTTAAATTATCTGGAGATTGGAAAATATCTTAATTACTAGGAAAACATTATTATGATACATTTCAGAGTGATAGTAAATTAATAATGCTATGTGGATATACAGACACAATTTTTAATCGATAAAACCTATACAACTTGAATTCATAGCAAAAAGACAATTAGAATTGGTTAATCAGTTTGGTTTTCCTTTTTTGAAAGTATAATTTGTTTCTATAAGTTTTATATGAACACATAAAGATAAAAGAGAAAAAATGTTCTTGGTCTGAATAAAAGTGAAAATATTCTGCACATGTCGCACTAAGGTGTCAGTACGCTGGGTTCCGCAATTACAGACTCCTTTGCTGAAGAAAACTAGGTGCAACTTGTCAAGGAAGATGATGAATCTTATAAGACAAGACAAATATCATTTTTGGACATCTGGTAAACATGGAGGAATCTTAGAGCTATCGATATGACCCATAGAACCAAACATGGTAGCCAAGAGCAAGCGATTTCCCTTCTTAAAGAAGGAAAACGTGCAGAAGTCTGCTGGGAAGGTCAGATTGTCTGTTTTTTGAGACTGTCGTGAAGGCACCATGACAGACTAAATGAAGAAGGGTCAAATCATTACTAATTATTGCTGAACAGTTACGTAATGCTCTGATAAAGAAATAATGCGATAGGACCTCTAAAGTTATCCTTCTTTACCAGCATACATGCTTACCCATCTCGAGCTGTGAGTGAAGAATCAAAGAATTATATCTCTTTAATATCACCCCAACCACTTTGCACCCTAGAAATGTTAATTATTCCCAGAACCGAAAAAAAAAAACTCTGCTGTCCAAGATTTGATAAAATAAACGACATCTTTCAAAGAGATGAAACAATGGCTTTCGATGGAATCTGTTGAGAGTTGTGCAAAGACAGCTTTCAAAAGGCCAAGAAAAGCTGGGTGATAAGTAAAATTCAGGACTGTAATAATGAAGAAAAACAAATATATAAAAATTAAGTTCCTATCTTGATCATTTTTTAGTAATAATAGAAACGTTTTGATACTCTCCGTGTATATACATGCATGTATTTGCTTGAATTTGTGTACGTGTGTAATTATATATAAAAATCCTTTAATCTTAGATGGGAAAGTATAATCGAAATTAAACAGGAATTAATACAAGGGTCTGTAAAATCTCGAAAATACGAGTTTCCTCTCAATAACAACTTACTAATCTCTCGGCATAGTTAATTCTGTTCAAAATACTTAATTAGAGATGGAAAGTACCATAGAATGTGTGCTTGTAGGAATCGAAAGGAAAATTAAAATTAATTTGAATTTTAGAGAGGCTTATTCTTAAAAAATGAATCATTTTAGTATGTACCTTTCCCTCGTTTCTCTGTAGCTTACACAAATTCTTCATTGAATTTTATATAACTATACGTGAATAATAATTTTAAATGAAAACCAGTGTTACTTTTTCTGTTGATATTGTTACGTTGATCGAGGTTCGAAGATTTTATGCAAATCAGTCGCAAAGAACAAGACAGTTCTTTAAGAGCGACGATAATTTATTGCCGAAAATCCAATCCTTGAAATAAAGGATGCAGTAACAATAAGAATAAATTTCAGAAGTTCTTCACACCTTCAACGCCACTCAGACACAATTATCAGTGTCCAAAAATACACGTATGTAAAAGATTATTTACTAACACAGCCGAGCTAATCGGTAATAAGGGTCAAGGCAAGTCTACTAATCGCTAGTCAAAGCAATGCTAACTATGTGAAAATACCCCCCTCGGGTGCCCTTCTTCTTGATTATCTGCGTGAGCTAGAGGTGTAGGATTAACGAAAGAACTAGAAGTTTCCTTGTTCTTAATATGGCTTTATTAAGAACTTAAACTTAAACGTCTGACAGATTGTATAATAATAATAATAATATATGAGAGAATCTACGATGACAAAACACACAATATAGATAACACCGAAATAACTTAACCCGGACCACTATCAATAACTAACACGCCTAAACTCAATTCCAATAATATTTCAGATCCTAATATTAAATAGTCAATCCTACCTTAACTTCGATCGCCGATCCAAACTTAATGGAAGTTACGTATTTACTCGAATGCAATGGTATGCACCTTGACCTAATGGCTCTATCTACGGGATAACCTCTATTGGGTGTCACTTCACAATTGAATCACGCACTCTCTTAACATTCCCCAAATTGCCACATCGCTTACTCTAACTTCTGATATTTAAAAGCTTTCTAATTTGCATCTTTTATTCACGTTTCACTTCTTGGGTTTCGGCTGGAAAAGTGTTGCCATTAATTCTGGCCCCAAAAGAATCCAAAGGACATGTTAATGAAAAGACGCGTGAGCTCGTCACTACTAATCGCTAGTCAAAGCAATGCTAACTAATCGCTAGTCAGAGCAATGCTAACTAATCGCTAGTCAAAACCAAACTTACTTTCGGCGAGCATCTCTCTATTTATAGGCCTAGTGGATCATTCGAGAAAGATCCTCTTGCGTCATAGGTCTTGAAATTAGTGGGTTGCTCCACTAATTTCTAGAAGAATCCGGTCCCGAATTCGCGAAAAATGGTCTCCAACATGATCGCCAAGTCACCAAATTGGTCACCGTCACCAACTTGGTCACCAAAAATGATGCCAACTTGGTTCTATCGGCAAGATTTCGCCATGTTCCCATTGAATCACCATTATAATGTAAGGGAGACGGCGTTGCTTGTGAATATTACAATTTTAACATAAAATAAATATAACATAGAGTGATATAAATGCTTTACACATCCAAATACAAATTATTTACACTATTTTACACAAAATTCGTAACAATATCATAGACCGAAATTGATACCGTTATTTGTATAAGCACTATTATTTAACTTGGAATGACATCTACTCCATGATGAAATAAAATTCAACTGCATCACCTGAATTGTAGCTATGGAAAATTCTGGAAAGCTGATCTGATATCCACCTCATTCGGACACTCCAACTTCACCATAATAATCAAAAAGGGGAAGCTCTCTAATTATTAAAATAAAGTATTTGCTACTAAGCACCAGAAAACAACCGAACCATCTCTCTTCCAAAACACAATCCCTGAATGGTTTCAATTTCAAGACTTCTGTGTAATTACAAACCATGCCGTGCAGTCGAGAGCTTAAAACCCTCCTCCATGTCGTAAATGACGCACCATTATTGAAGGGAACATGAGTTACTCATTATGCTCCTCGTCTTTCCTGTTGAGCAGCTCAATTTCTCTCCTCATTAAACTGCGATAATATTGAAAGAGAATTATTCACCGAGTGATGAGTAGAGAGCAAACAATCGATGATCTTGAAATGGAAGGTTGTTGAGAGAGGAGGAAAAAAAAAAGAATTTTAAAAGTTAATGAATCGAATAATTAGAGCCGGGATTTGCTAAACAAGGTATAATATTTCAGAATATTATTCTGGGTAGAATAAATTACATCGTAGAGAATTCTGACAAAAATTTTGGATAAAAATGCTACTACTTTGTTGTTTATTTAAATATCTTTCTCCTAAAATATTAAGTAAAACGTGGATTTGTTCTTGTATAATTAGGCTAATTAATCGTAGTCTTCGTTCTCGGAAGACATATAAATAGATACGAAGTAGATAATTTGGAAATGATTCTTAGAAGGGAAAGGGCACATTTCCCCCCCATCCCCTCTCCCTAATTTCTACAAAAAATATTCTTGTTTAGGCTCAACATTTATGTTAGGGTAGATTCGTCTTTCAGCTGCTCGAATTTCGTTGTTTCCCATTTCTAATGAATATATGAGTAGAAAATATTGCACTGGGTTATATTTTGCAGAAAATTAAATCTGAGGAGCATTAAAAATATAATGCAAATAAAAAACTTCATACTGATATCTCAATTATAATACTCCAACTCTTAGTTACCTTATCAATATATATTATGAAGATGGCTAAATAGAAAAAACATATAGCATGTTGATGTACTTAAATCTCTAAACAAGTAATAGAAAAAAAAATTAAGTCAATTCCTACTTAGATCAACAAAGAAAAATTTTATTTTAGCTACTTTTAGCTAAATACTACTATTTTACATAAATAGTTACAATTAATATAAATATGTACATACATATGAGAGAATCACATTATTGAGTGGTAATTAATTTTTATTAATTATCATTAAAGTATCGTATTGTTATCCAAAACAATCGTGTATATAAAGTTTCAGTTCAACTGAATGCTTTAAAACGTGAGAAAAAAACCTTTTCAAGTTTTGACACAAGTCGCCAAAAATAATGCCAACGTGACTGTGTATTTGTAATTCTTTAAATAATTAGTTTTAATCAATTAATTTTTATTAATTATAGTTAAATTATTGTACTGTCATCTAAAATAATCATGTATATAAAATTTCAGCTCAATTGATCACTGTAAAATGTATTTTATTAACGATTGAAAATTCCATCAAGATAAATAAATAAATAAATATATAGAGATTGTGAGCTAATAGTAGGAATTGAAAAACCTGCTTATTTAATGATTGATTTTATACGTCGTTTACTTTTTATTGTTTATACGCAAATCATTTATCTAATTATTTTATCTAGTATAAAACATCTCAATAATTTCCTTTTCACACGGGATTGCTGTTAAGCACATCTTGTGTGGTATATCACACAACATAAATACAAGCAAGTTAATAAACAGAAATTTTTATATAAATTCTGAGACTATTTTAATAAATATCATTATGTTTTTCTTAACATGTTAACAAATAAATAATAAGTTGTAATATTAAATAAATCTTTTAAATTTATTAATGAATACAATAAAATGTATTAGTTCTAATAATTATGGAAACCTTGTTTTCAATTTTGAATTCATATATTTTCAGACATGTTTATGTTATTGTATCTCATTACTCAGTAGTTATTCCATATATATTATCTTTATGATGTAATATTCTTACATAAATATAACAGGTATACCGTATTTTTCCATTTTTTATGCATTTTAGTCTTGTTTCAATGAAACATTAATAATTATGTTTCAGTAGATTTGCCTTTATATTACCTTAAAAGTAATTATTTTGAGAAATTTCTACATTATTAAGATATCCGACTACGTTCGGAAGCGTGATTTTAAAAAAGCGTATAAATGGATACTTTTTGTGATATTTAGTGTCACTTAGATTAGAATACATGTATACAATTGTTTTAAGGACATTTTGACATAAAAAATTATTTAAATACAATATTTTGGCAAACAATTAACTTAGAATAACCTTTTTTCAAAATGTTCTCCTTTTGTGAAAAATGCTTCTATTATAATAATATTTTGCCTGTATATAGCTCAGATCTCTGTACAGAGGCTCAACTATGACGTTTGAAAAATTCACATTATTTTCAGAGTTACAACCCATTAAAATAATTATCGGCGTTTTTTTCTTAAAATTGCTCCCCTCTGTTGTCGTAAAATATGGATAAACCCACTTCTAAGTTATATATTTCAAAAATTCTAGTTGAGCCTCTGTAGAGAGGTCTGAGCTATATACAGGCAAGATATTATTATAATAGAAGCATTTTCCATAAAAGGAGAATATTTTGAAAATGGGTCATCCTATGTTCATTTTTTGTCAAAATATTGTACTTAAATAATTTTTTATTGTAATACTATTCCTATAACAATTTTATATGCGTTTTCTAATCTAAGTGACACTAAATATCATAAATATTATCGATTTATACGCTTTTACAAAATCACGGTTCCAAACGTAGTCAGATACCTTAACATTTCTTAGCTGGCTATTGTTTTGTTATGATTGCTCTTTACATTTAGGAATTACTTCATAATATTAGTATTAACTAGCAAAAATATATTAAAATATATTTCTGTACTTAAACATGTAGAAAAATTTTCTAGAATAATTTGGTTGAAATATAAGTTCTATAGAACATATATTTTAAGGTCTAATCCATGAATAACGTAAGTCAACATCTCTGTCATAAAAAAGTATACTTCATAAGTATCAAGTGAAAAAAATCTGCGGTTAATTAACAAATTCCCTTACCTTTCTCATTAATTTTTCTAAACTATTTGCTTTATTGTGGTTGAAAGGCAAAATATAATGGTGATGACTCTTATTGATAAATTTAAACAAAATACTCTTTACTGGGAATAAAAACAGCTTTGAAAGTAAATGTAGGTCCTATGTCTTATTCGCCCCAGAAATAAAATATAGGATTTAACATGGTTTGAAAAAAATATTATTAGAGATTTTTTCTAGTGCACTCTATTCTTTAATATTAAAGAATGAAGATTAATATGAGATATTATACGAATAGAGTGCACCAGAAAAAATTTCTTATAATATGTTTTAGTATTAATTTGTAATAACTTTCTAATGTCTAGGAAGTGATACTCATTGTCAGATAATTATCTTCAAAAAAGTTTATATTTTCAAATTTGTTTTTCTTAGCACTACCCAAAAGATTATACTGATCACAGAAGAGTTCATTTTGAATCTCTCTATATATTTTTGGGGCAAGTAAATCCAGTTGATAAATAATCCAACCTTGATGGATTTTAAAACAACTGCGTTAATGATATTCCAAGCTATTACTGGATCAATACTCTAGAAATTCGGTTATTTATTCATAAGTAGTCTATTTCATGCTAATTTTGTACAAAAAAAGTAAATTCTGATTTCATAACCCTGTAAGTAACAGCATATAATAAATCCCTAATCCTTATTTTTGTTTGAATAAACCAATTTTTTTACTAAGTAAAATTAATTCAATATATTGTTTTCTTCGTTTGCTTACATTACAATGCTAAATTGATACTTAACTTTATCTGTCATATAAAAATAATGGAGTATTAATTAAATATTAAAAAGTTTTTTTTAAGGATAAAACAAATTTATTTTAGAAATAGAATTTTTTTTTCTGTCAGAAAATCCTTTTCAAGTTTCTGTGAGTCCTTTTATGTGACAAAAGAAGAAACAAAAATTAAAATCGAATTGTTTTATGAAAATCTAAATGCATAGATATAATTGAAATTTGAATTAATCGATAAAATTGAAATTTCAATAAATCGATAAAAATAATATCAAGACACTGTTTTCCTACGAAAAATAAGAATATTCATTTCATTCTTGATTTCTTAAAATTCCTGTAATATCTACATTCAGAAGAAACAATTTTTTCATTTTATTTTTCCATTTGTAATTGTCTTTGACGAGAGATACATAAATAACTGTATTAATTGTCCCTCGTCTTATATCAAGAGATCGAGATACTTATTTATAAATCAGTATTCATTTGAAAAGAAAAATTCCATTACCTCTGATATTTGCTTAAATCTTCTTCAAACTTACCAAAACCTGGTTTATTCAATATAACCTTTGCAAGATAGAAAATGATTCTTTTTTTTTGAGTAATGTCAATTTATTTTACGTTAGAAGAGATTGATTCAACAGATTTGAATCAATATTACTCTCCGCCAGAGAGTTGAATAAAGTTCTCTCTTTTCTCCTCACCGAGAATATCTTCCAGAATTTTCTCTCTCAACCAGAAATCGAAATACCTTTCCTTTTTTTTCCTTCTCTCTTTTGAATTACCTTACTTTCATTTAAAAGGAAAATGTGAATTCAAATGTTATACGAAAGAGCTTTAGAACATGTTTCGATAACAGAGAACAAACGCATCATACTTCAGAGAATTCTCTTGTTTTCTCGAATACTCTTCACGCTCATAGCTAGCTGATTTTCTAATCTTAAATCCCGAGTCTCGAATACACACAGACCAGCCTTCTAAAGAACAAGATTACTCAATGGAAGAAGTTCTATTTTTAGAACGAAAGAAAAACATGGACATAAATTGAAAATAAAAAATAACAAAGATACGTTTTTATGGATTTGATTTTCTTTGGAACAGATATATCCGCTTATTGGTGCGCTTCATCCGTTTGGTATGGCTTCATAGCTCTGTTAAAATTGACTTGTGTTTGTTTATATTGTAAGAAGATGGGTTGCTAAATTATAAAACAGGTAAAGAAAGGGATGGAAGGCTCCTGTAGGAACACATGGGACATACTTTCTCTCAATTGTCTCGACGAAGGAATCGGACCAGATTTTATTAAAGATTAACGTTGAAGTTTCCCAAGCGCCAAATTAAATTACGTTTTCTTCACGTCCCGTTTTTTATTTTATTTATTTATTTATAGAACACTTGGTAATTTACTCTGTTCTAATATCAAGTTGATTAAATAATATTATTTATCTTTCTTTGCGTTTCGCGTTCAAAATTAAAAAAAAAAACTGTCTTCGAATGTTTTCTTTCTTATCAGTAAATAAGGCCCATAGGAGTAAATTCTTAGTAAATCTCTGTTTATGTTTCAAAAAACATTTTGTTTTCTTTTAATATTATTTGCTTTCGTTTGATACACAAGTCACATCAAACAACTAAATGACAATAATATTTAGTCGTTCAGAGTAGATATTTCATTAAAAAATATATTTTTCCGTTATTTTTTTAAGAATTTTTTTTTATTATTACATCCACAACTCTTTTTTTACATAGTAGATATACGTTCCTTAAAAAATCGTGAAAAAAAATTGGGTAAAAAAATATATGCTACATATGATAAATTTGGGGATATGTTCCACATTTATAAAAAAATGTGTAAGATGAAAGATTTCTAAATATTTTCCTAAGAAACCGTGCAAAAAAAGTAATAATGATTCCATGTTACTTATTTATAAAACAAAAACAATTCATTTTTATTACAAAAAAATAAAAATAAAATAGTGTAGTTAAAATTTAGTCTTTAAGTCCATAAACCACGCAAAAATTTAAATTTAAATTAAGGGGATAAAACTAGTAACTGACAATTATTCATCGTTACTTGATAACAAGCGTGCACGTTTATTACAAGCAGGGATAAAAAATACTATCACACATCAATAGACATGTCTGGCAAACTGTCGATTTTGATTCAAATGAAGAATTTCGTTCGTTATTAACGGCTTCAGGTTTTTGTTTGTTTTGAAGTATATAATTAGCGGTTTCTTATATAATAATCTTTCTCAAGTTGCTTATATAATTCTTGATATCCCGCTACACAAAAATTAAGATAACGTAGAAATTTTAATGCACTCTTTATGTCATGATCACGAGGAAACTGTTTCACACTTGTGGCAAATTTCAAGTCGCAAATTAAATCAGCTGTTAATAGCGGAATTTCACCTTCGATTTCGTCATTATTGACTTCTTTACGATCATAAACTGTCATATGTTTGATCAAATTGTCCAGATGCAAAGGGCACGAGTCCCCCGTTTTTTTTTTTTTTCTCCGGGGGGGGTTTCTGTATTAGAACAAAAATTTGTGTAAAATAAAAAAAATAAAAAAAAAATCGTTAAATTCGTGTATTGTGTTTTTTCAAAATCGTGTAAAAAAGAGTTGGATGTATATCATGAATTTTATTATTATATTATGAAGGAACCTATTAACGAATTGAAAGAATAGTACAAAGAAAACCAAACTTGAATCCTTTATTTTTTTTATAAAATGAATAACTTCAAGTAAACTTATTGAATTTGTGAGCGAAATCATGAGATAATACTGTAAGAAATGAATTCTTGAATCATCTGAGAATGTAAATAAGAAAAAAGTAATTAAAAACTGTTATTTTTTTGGAATACGCACATAAATGCGTGTGTTTGCTTAAAATAAATTTATACCTTTTAAAATTATGTTATGAACTGTATATATATATATATAATATTAATATAACTTTTTTAATCATATTAGATTATGTTAAGTTTTAACTTTTCAAAGATAGTTCCATTTTTAAAATAATACAAGTAATTTAAGCTTTATTTCTTCTAAATCTAACGTATATAAACTGTATTTGATATAGATATATTAAAATTTGATTTTAAAAATAAAAACTATATTGATATTCTTAAGAAAACAGGTAATTTGTGATGACAAGCATGCAATAATTCTACTGTACTAGAATTATTAGATGTGGATTATTAGACTAGAATTATTGATATTATTAAGATCCCCACACTAATTATTCCATTAACTACATAGGTGACAGTTCAGGATTCGCTCTACGTAAATGCTCTAAGAACTTTAACTGGTATTAAAAAAATGGACGATGGATTTTTTTTGCATGGTAGAAATCCATGGATATTTATAGTTTATTTCATTAATATCTATAAATTTATCAAATTCATCGATAACGATTGTATTCAGCTATTTCATTCAGTGACATATGTGTGTGTGGGGTGGGGTTAGATTTCTGAAAATACACTTGAGATATTTGACTACATTCGGAACCGTGATTTTGCAAAAGCGTACAAACGAATATTTTTTAAATATTTAGTGTCACTTAGATTAGAATATACGTATAAAATTGTTTTAGGCATGTTATTACAATACAAATTATTTAAATGGAATATTTTGGTGGAAAATAAACGTAGAATTATTTATTTTCAAACCATTCTCCTTATATGGAAAAAAAATGTTTCTATAATAATAATATTACTTCTTATATATAGCTCAGACCTCTGTACAGAGCCTGATCTAGAATGTTTGAAATTTAGAGCTTAGAAGTAGATTTATCAATATTTTAATACATCAGAGTGAAGAAATTTTAACAAAAGAACACCAACAATTATTTCAATTGGTAGTAACTCTGAAAATAATGTGAATTTCTCTTAAGTACTAGTTCAGGATCTTTGGAGAAGTCTTAGCTATATGTAAACAAAATATTATTATTATCGAAGCATTTTTCATAAAAGGAGAATGTTTTGAAAATAAATAATTCTAAGTTCCTTTTTTGCCAAAGTATTACCATTAAATAAATTTTTATTGTAATAATGTTCTTATAAAACAATTTTATACGTGTATTCTTATCTAAGTGACACTAAATATTAAAAAAAAAAAGGTTCGTTCGTACGCTTTCGCTTAATCACGGTTCCGAACGTATTCGGATACCTTAAACATACCTCATCTCATTCATATTTATATATGCAGAAGAAGCGAAATATTTTTCTCTAATATTATCCAACACTCTTTTTTTTTTCTTTTTTAGCCAACCATTTTTTCACAGCTTTCTTTTCTTGGGCGCTTTTCATTCCTGAAGGAACCTGCTCTTTTCACCTCCCTTCATCTGTACGAGTCTGTCTAATTTTAACGTGGTACAAGCCTTTTCCTCCAGCGTATTTTTAGGAATCCCGTCTGGGCATGGAGTAAAGCAACCAACTCAAATATTTGCAATTGATTCATCCCAACTGCTAAATAGATGGAAACAAGAAAGTTAGATTTCAATAGGAATGTTAAAAGAATGGTCAGTGTAGTAACAGTCACGCATTTCTCTTCCCAATGGACAGAACAGAAAAATAGCAAATCAGAAATTGTGAACTCTCCCTTGAATTATGAAATGTCCTATGAGTTCTGAAATTTGAGTTTCTTTTCTTTATTTAACCTCTTAACTACCAATTAAATGTTGGACGATTCGCTCTCCAGTGCTACCGTTATTCGTTTTGGCACGCGTATGCGGTGTATTAGAGAAGGAATGGCGATCTGAGATCGATTAATCGAAAAATCGATTTCTCGGGCCAAAAAGAAATCGATTTTTTAAATCGATATGTAGCACTGAATCGATTCAAAAATTGATATTTCATCTTAGAAAATCGACATTATATTTTTTGTTTTGGTAAAAACCATAAAATTATTTACAATTAGTTGAATGTACTATCTTTCAGTTGTGCCCCTGAAGTATAATCCTATATTTTACTGGCAAGAACACAAAAAACTCTATTTATCATCACGTTCACTCATTAACTGTGATTTATATGAGTATCGTGGGATCATCTGTTCCATGTGAGCGCCTTTTTTCGCAAGTGATGAGCGGAACCATTTGGATCCCAGTAGACTAGACAGACTGTTTTAAAAAGGCTTAGATATTAAGGATTGGGAACTATAAGCTATATTATCTTTTTCTAATTTTTTTTTTACTGGTACAAATATATTTAAAAAATAACTGTCTTCTTTTATACCTGATACTCTTTGATATGGTAATAAAAATAATTGTAATTGTCGAATTCCCTGAACTGAATTCCCTGATTTTACTGATAAGAGATCGTTTAATATGGTATCTTTCTTGTGTTACATAAAATGGATTTATACTTACATCATAAATGCAGACTTAAAAAAAAAAAGATTTCTTAGAAATCGATGTTTTAGACCTCGATTTTTTGTGAATCGATTCATCAGGCTGCGATTTGAATCGATTTAAAAACCGATCTTTTTGGAAAAAATCGCCATCCCTATATTAGAGGTAAAAAAAAAAAAGGCATAAATGAGCAAATTTTTTTCTGAAATAGATAAACCCTTCCTAAAATCTGTTTAGGTCCTTTTACTGCACGCGGAAAGTAAGTTTCCTCTGTCGACTGTGGTCAGAGTTGTGTAGGAAAGTCAGAACATATAATGAGACATTAAATATAAGACGTAACTCTTTATTTTCCACATAAGTACCAAGTACATTGAAACATTTGTCATACCGCTTGATAAGCTTCAAAAAGCCCGCCATGAAAAACTCACGGCTTTGCATACGGAAGAAACTTTTAGCGACTATGGGCGAAAGACGACACAGCAGGTGAACGCGCAAGTCACCAATATAGCATCGGGTAGAAGTCGACCGCAATCAAGCAGGTGGAGCCGTTAAAGCTTCTTCCCTATGAAAAAGCCTAAGTTTTCTCTGGAGGGCTTTTTGAAGCTTATCAAGCGGTATGGTGGCCTGGCCTTCTCAGATCTAGCATTCTGTTGTTGGATGACAATGCGAGACCACACTCGGCCAAACCACATATTGCTACTCTTGATTAGAGTGCCTGCACCATCCACATTACAGTCTTGATCTCGCAGCAAGTGACTTTCATCTGTATCCGCCTTTGAAAAAGAATCTCGCCGGAAGGCACTTTGGAAGGAAATATGAAGTCAAACAAGGCGTTAAGCGCTTCTTCCGTATGCAAAGCACTTAGTTTTCCTGGAGGGCTTTTTGAAGCTTATCAAGTGGTATGACAAATTTCTCAATGTACTTGGTACTTATGCGGAAAAATAAAGCTATGTCTTATCTTTAATGTCTCATTCTATGTTTTGACATTCATACACAGCTCTGACCACAGTAGACAGGGGAAACTTATTTTCCGACTCACTCTCGTACAACATGAAGTTTACAGAAACATCCATTTGATATGTTTAAAGCAGCGCTTCTCAAACTGTGGGGCGTGCCCCCTAGGGGGGCGTGATAGCCCTAGAAGGGGGGCGCGAGCATATTGAAAAGTCAAAAACAAAAGATTATTTCAAAAAATTATTTTGAAAGTAAAACATACAAAATACATTCTGTCATAATGAAAAAAAAAATACATTTACACTCACTGATATAATACACTTATAACTGTATCAGTACTGCACAATAAACTGTATAATTATCTTAACAAAACTAAGTTAAGAACAAGTTTAATAATTACCAGTGACCGCACCGGTTGGTCATATATAAAATTATATGCAAAAATCAACACTTATCTGGATCATTTGTACGGCTTGTAATTAATCCCTTAACTGCAGAAGAAAAGATACGCAATTCACTCCCCAATGCCACCGTTTTGCACGAATGCACGCATATGTGGTGTATTTAGGGGGAGGGAGAAAAGGAAAATATATAAGAAATCCTCTGTGTGAAATAAGTAAATTCTTCTCAAACAATGTTAAGGTCATTTTATTGCATTCCATGGTCTTTGGAATAATTTTATGAATAGTAGTGAACATATTTCGGAAAGACGCATATATACGCCCGGAGCAATTTACGCACTGGCTGAGCGAGACGTTTATATACGCCGGTGGCGAAGAGATTAAAATCGTATTGTAGCTTTAGCGTCCAAGTATCGTATTATCGAATTCAATACATCGTTATTGTATGGAGGGGGGTGCGATGAAAATTGTGATTGAATATTGGGTCGCAAGTATTTGAAGTTTGAGAACCACTGGTTTAAAGGTCTCTTGTAATTTATATTTTGGCGTACAAGCATTTAAACGCGCGCGTTTCCCATAAAACTCTAAATTACGTTATTTCGCTTGAATAATGTAACGAATAGATTAAATATCTGTCTAACATAACACTGAATCTAATAAAACACCGAAGTTTGATACTTAAACTTGATAAATACTTTTCTATCTCACACAAGAGCTTGCTTCTGCCTAAACATACGCTCAGAGCGCCTCATAAGCAAAGACGTGACGACTAACAATAGGGCATCGTAATTCGTCTCGCTTTTGTGAAAGAATCAATAGAGTCGGAGAAATGGACCGGACAGAAACAATCCGACACTTTCGAACGGCCTTTCCTCAAGCGCGAATTCCCGGGAACCTTTTATATTATCTGCGAGCTTTACTTCCGAGTCGATCGATTGAGAGATACTTCAAGGGAGAGATTAGCCGCAGGGACGCGAAGTCATTACGCCGAAGAAGAGGTGGTGGATTCCGGGAACACGATTCTTGAAGTTTCGTCAGAATGGGTCACCTTTTCAACAAGTTCTGGGAAACAGTTGGACATCAATATTAAAGCCCGGGATGATTTCTTGGGAACGAGACAGAATAGTTCATGAGTTGACGCTTTGGACTTGTGAAAGTCATATTTGTTATGTGCCGTAGCTTCTAGGAATGGAAGATATATTATTATACTAGCTGGTATACCCATTCTTCGCACGGGTGAATTGAAAAATTAAACAATACAGATTGAAAGACAG
>BMAV01015838.1:149484-162900 GCA_019973955.1 Trichonephila inaurata madagascariensis
GATTGAATTTAGATAGAGGACACTTTTATTATCGTAATGTAGTTGATTTGTAAGATTCTTTTCCGTTTCGGGAACCATAAAAATGCAACAACAATCGCCAAATGCTAGTAATAATATATTAATAGCGGTAAACCTACCACACGAAAAACTAATCTTTTTTCTTGAATGTTGGAAGCAATGAAATATTTTATCCTCCTCAATAAAATAATAATTTGAAAATGAATCCGAAAGTGAGATTATATTACTTTATTTTGTGTTTAGCGTTTAATTTGGCAGAAAAAAAATCAGTCAACGCCTACGCCCCCTACCCCGAAACGGAAAAGTACCATTTTTTAAACATTCGTAATTAGGAAAAAATATAAATTTCGAACAGATTTACATAAAAATTTCAAATAACTATAACGTTACCTAGATGTAACTTCTTAAAAATAAGAGGAACGTATATTTCAGCCTTTCATAAATGATATTAAAATCCATATTAATAAAAAAAATAATAATAATTACGTAGGAAGAAAATGTCGATTCTCCCTTACCATCTTTTTCAATAATTATATTAAAATATCATTATATATTTTTATATGTTCTCAAATTGTAATTTTGTTGAACTTTCAGAAACAAAAATAAATTTTGACATAGTGATCCAGCGAAATAATTAACACTGCGTAAATCACTGATATTTCGAATGATTTTTGAGGAGTTTTTTCGATCTAGAACTTTTGTCTTGCTGTCTGTAATATATCTATTTACTGAAATGTTTTTAGTAACATGTTTAAACTCTAAGAAAGCATATTTGTTCATATGGAAAACTTATATTTTAAATAATTTATTTTACTTTAAATTATTTGTTATTTGAAACGATTTTTTTATTTTGAAGTTTATGTTCCATGTCTACCAAAATATAATCTAAATGAATCTAAATCTTTAATTACAGAATCGAATAGAATAAAAGTGAAGAAGATGATCAGCAAAAATTTATAAAGAATTATTCAACTTTATATGTTTACATTCTTGGATTTTAATTTAATTGTGTACAGTAAGAACTGCTATTTGTACAAGTTTGGAATAAGGAATCATAAAACATTTTATTTTAATTATATTAAAATCCATATTTTTGCAAAAATTATGAAAAAAATTATATATATTTATTCTTTAATTTACGGAAGCTGCGATTCGAGTTTTTCTGATTATTTATCCACCGTGCAATGAAAAATGAGGTTTATTAAGAATCTCGTTAAAAATCCCGCTAAAAAATTAATCTAGTTGCATTAGAACTAAGATTAAAAAAATATTTAAAATGATGACACAATCAGAATAATTTTAATGAAGCTTTTCTTCAAGGAAGAAATAACTGAGTTATGAAAATAATTTATCTGTTACTTTAATAAGCCCGATGAAGAAATATGCTCATTACAAGCTATACACGAATTTTAAAACTTATTGTTTATGTTCAGTTTCGAAAAATTAAAAGCTACTACGCAATTTTTAACGATGAGTGTGAAAAACATATAATTAATTTAAAAATGTTATTTCAATTTCTCAGTTCGTTCCGAATAAGCGTGAAAACTACACACGATAATGATGACTGTAGAATAAAAAAATGGATATGATTTTCTTATAACTTGGGATCCTTTTTTTAATTAATCCATTTTTAATCACCTGTTTAAGTTTTTTTAAAACCAAAACCATGAGAAGAGGTAAGATAATAAGTTCGAAAGTTAAAAAAAATACCTAAGATGGTTCTTTTGCGAGTTGTGATGTTCTTAATTTATTTTATAAGAACTTTCGAAATTCAACTGGATTTTGTTCCAGATTTCCTTTTATTCTACCATTTGTAAAAATATAAATGAAAAAAAAAAGTTAAATTCAATATATTTTTAGAATAATATATTTTTTGAAGCCTAATGAAACGATAAAAATTAAGTTGAAAACAAACGTTTAAATCATTTTATAGTTTGCGGACAAAAATTATGTGCTTATGTACTGTCATTTTTGGTGCATTTTTAATTTAAGAAATAAGATGCAATGGTAAATAATTTAACGTAAATGAGCCTAACTTAACTTGAAAGATTTCTCTTTAAAGTGAATATAAGTTTGATGAGGATGCTCTTATTTTTTTTATTTTGTAAATCAAACACTTGGAAGCGGTGGAATAATAAACCCATAACTGATTGAAAGGGAATTGATGTTTAGTAATACATTAAGCAAAATCTATCGTGAGTGACGTGAATTGACAAACGTTAAATATCACATGACTTAAGCCTAATGTTGGTCTGGTGTGGATACGGGGAATAATACACCAGCTATGTCATATAAGCTTCTCAAAGTGACTTCAGAGTACTTACGGAAAAATGCAATCATAAGCAGAAATTCAAAATTTAAATACTTATCTAAAAGAAAAACTAAAAGAAAGTTATTGCTGATATACAATTAAGTTCAGTGAATGAAGTCAGAACGGCCTATCTGGCAACATTGAAGAAACAAAACGCTGCATATGCGTAGCGACAGGTGTTGACTATCAGCCCCCACCGTTGTTTAGTTGAGACTCTTTTGTGTTCCGTGTAAGACATGTTTTATAAAGTGCTTGTTTAGTAAGTTGGTTCTTAAATGAGAACAGGAAAATGAACGAACAAAAGATCAGTTTAAAGTTTTGTTTTAAGCTCGGAAAGACACCAAAAGAAACTTATGCAATGCTGGTACATGTTTATGAAGCACTGTCCAAGAAGTGTGTGTACAGGTGGTTCGCCAGTTTTCGAGAAGGTCGGAAAAATGTTTCTGACAACCCCCGTAGCGGAAGATTGGCGATCTCCGTCAGTGACGAAAACATTGAGAAAGAAAGGACTCTAATCACTAAAGTTTGCCGATTAAATGTGGGCATGATAGCTGATGAACTGTAGATTAATCGCGAATCCATGCGACAAATCGTTACTCAGAATTTAAGGAAGAGAAAAACGTGTTATCGATATATTGACGATATTCCTAACATCCACACAAAGAAACGTGTCGAGGCTTTTGAACTCCATCCCAAAAGAAGACTTCTTGCAAAGTTTCTAGGACTTGTACAGCAGATCTCAGAGGTGTATTGTTACGGAAAGTGACTATGTCAAAGGACAGTAAGGTAACTTTCGTTAATATTTCATCTACTTCAATTTAACAGGACTTTCACCGAACTTTAATGTCAAAGGTTGTATTACTTATATTAATGAAAACTAATTGATTAATTATTTGACTGTATGTGCATGTGTACATTATTTATTTAATATACATTACAATCTCTTAATGTAATTCTTAATAAAATTAAAAACCTCCGTAGTAAATCTTATGACAAGATTTAAAAAAATCTATTATGTTTAGAACAGTGAAATTTTTGGGAATATTTATATTCGTTGTACTCTTTATCTATTCCGGTAAATCAATTTATTAAGTTTAATTTCGAGCGTAATTGTATAGTTACAATCTTTTATAATGAAGGAATTCTTATATCTTGGTTTCTGCCTTGACGAATAACAATACAAAGCAAAACAAAAATAAAACTGAATAATAATAACAATGAAAAAAGCAAAATCTCCACAATTCTCCTTCCCCGGAAAATCGACAGTGAGAGATAAAGAAAAGACATAATTGGTAGATCCGTAATCCATATTTTGCGAGCAGATAACTATCTTCTTCTTACCCTCTTGCCATGCAAGAGAGTTTGTGGTTTCTGTTTGGTGATGCAAGACTCATTGTAAACAAAAAGCGCTTCCACATCCCACCGTCCCACCGGACGAAAATTCTTTTCTACCGATGAATGAATGTTTTCAATTTTTTCTTCTTCCTCAGTAATTTTCTTCCCGTTTTCTCTGCGTTTCTGCTTTGCGGTAAAGAGAATTTCTAAGAATGAATTTTGCTTTATCTGTATTGATTGTTACTTACAGCCAATGGTCTGCTGACAATTGTTTGGTAAAATTTAGGAACGCCTACTGGAGAGAGAAACATAGAATCACTTTTTATGAGTTTTTGCGTAACTGAGGTAATTTATTTAAAATGATTCATTTTCTGAAGTTTTTATTTGGAAACGAATAGAGGTAATAACCCCGTAAGTGCAATGGAACTTTTTCACATTGTTTACATATAAACTTTTTACTTTATGTTTTATATATAATCTTTTGTGAAGAAGGATACGATATATTACAATTGTCAATGATGAATAATATTACTAATCTAACTTAATTGAATTATCAAAAGTGATAACGTAACGTTTTCTTCCACATCATGAACGTCGCCAATAGTATATAATGCTTTTTTAGGATTCAATTGTAATTAAAAGTTAAAGAATTCGGGGATATTAAAACAACTATTTAACAGAAAAAGGATCAAGTGCGGATTAAATTTCTAAAGAAGGAATTCAATTTATGTATCGTGTATTCCGACATATTACGTGCACCGGCGTATAATGTGTTCACCAGTACTATCAAACTGCATTTTTTAAATTTTTAATTGTACCCGCCGTGTAAGTGCACTCTTTTTTTCTATGAAGGGACTTTAAATGTATATGTGTAATGCTCCTATCTTTTGAAGTCATTTATTCCGAGTATTATCCTAGGCTTTTGAACATTGGTATTCTTCTAAAAACACTACGACCCTAAAGTACAAGAAAAGGAAATGGGATATTAGATTTATTAGGTATTTCATTGTTGAAAATTTACAAGGCACATCACATTTCTTATAAAGGGACAATATTTAGATGTATATAGAAATCTAATTTCTTTTTTGTTATCATCTTATCTTTATATTTAAAACTACCTTTTTTTTATATCCGGCGAATAATGCACGCCCGTAGAGTTTGATGTTATTCTTTGGGTTAAAAGGGCGAGTTATACGCAGAAATAATATTCGAATCTTAAAAAAAATCCTAATGTAGATGGGAGCTAACGTACCTAATTAAGATAAATTAACCCAAATAAGAAAAATACATATTAAAGCTTATAAGGTTCGATATTACTTTATACCTAAAGCGTTTAACTATTTCAATGTTACAAGCAAGCAAAGAATTTAATTTAATAACTTTAGCTTCATAAATTAGCTTTAGTGGCAACACCCATTTTGCTGTTGTATTCTTTTTACTTAGACAAACGCAACAACAACTCTTTTTTATGTAATAGATTACGAAAACATCAGAACTCGAAACAAAACTAATACCCATTGAAATAACACCGTGTTTAATGATGACCATGGTTCAGCGGTCATAGTCATTTTAAAGTAGTAAGCATTAAACTGTAGTACATAATATTAATTTTAAGATCTTGCGAAGAATTCAATTGTTTTCTTTTAGAATCTCAACTGAGTAGTACATGGACACAATATGGAAAATATTTCTAATCGTCAAAGATTAGAATGAAGATTATGAAAATTGGAGAACGGGCCCACAGAGCGAGAATTCGTGGGACTGGTTGTGATTCTCGTATGACCATTTATACCAACAGTACAGAAAATCAACACTTAAAGCTGTTTTATTCCTTTACTAGGTCCCTAGAGGTTATTTCGACTTCCTTAGGGTTTTAGCTCAATCAGCCTTATTGATAATACAGCCTCCTAAATCAACATGAGGGATATTCGCCAACTCTTCGGAAATTCGGCCCAAACTTACTGGTTTTTTTTGTGTTCCTTCAAGGAAATAAAAGCTTACTGGCTTGTTTATCAAGAATGTTTAGATTTGAGGGAACTATTTTTGGATATTCCTATACATTCTTATATAATTAAATTTTAAATTTTTATTTAGAAAATAAGAATTGAATCGAAGTGCAGCAAATAATTTTTGTTTTCCAATAAGCAGCGTATTGGAAACTAAGCCTTCGCAGACACGGCACCATCTAGTGGTGGCTTTCGCTACCAAATTTGGATGCTTAAATTAATTTAATTTAATCTTTCATCGAATGCTAAATCTTGTCATGATTTAATTTTTCCGAGAGTACCAGAGCCAAATTGATACTCAGGGGATCTTTTACACGCTATATAATCATATGGCATGCATGCCTACGATTTTTGCATCCAGAAAACCTATCGACTCCAGCCGGGATCTAACCTGCAACCTTGAGCTTACGAAGCGGCACACTATCTCTATGCCATCAAGCTGGTGTGTAGGAAATAATTAACTTATTAATACAAAAAGTAATTCGTGTATCTTGGTATAGAATAAATTTCTCTTATAAACTTCTCTTTTCTTAGTAAGAAATTAGTTTTAAAATGTTTATATGCGAATAACCATTCGCATCTTTGGTGAAATGTTTCTTATTAAAAGACATGGATTACGAAAACGTCAAAACTCGAAACAAAACCTAACTGTTCCATTGATCTAATTGAGAAAACTCATACAGAAATTTTCTATGATAGAAAGATTGAATAGCTCAAAGAATTAAATTTTCAATCGCTTTATAACGAAATTGTATTCTACAATGTAAATGCGATTTTAAACAAGAAAGTGAATAATTCACAGTTTACTCCTAAAGAAAATAATTTGCAATTCTTGTGTTAGTAGCATGCAGTATAAGAAACACCAGTGCATCAATAATGTACAGAATGATACATTTGAATTTAATAAGGCTTTTTAATATTAATGTATTAACGCATGTATTGTGAGTTTCAAGAACGAAATAAAAACAAGAAATAAAGCCTTTTTAAGATGAAAATTCGTCTCAAATCAATTTTAAAATTACGAATCTATCAGTGAAGTTGTTTTTTCGTTTTATTTTAACATTTACTAGATACGTATATATTTTTTCTAAACATTCTATTAAAAATGGAACATTATGCTCGAAAACTTAATCAATATTGCATTGTAATACATATATATATATGTATATATGAGATATTTTTTTCTGTTCCAAATTATTGTATCTTAACAGTAGAAATACTTGTTAATTTTTATCGTGAATACTGCACAACGGATAGAGAAGAGAGAAATATCAGTAACGTTATATCGTATTAGACAAACTTTAAATGATCACAGTAGAAGTGTATATTTTTGTGTTATTGTTTAGTCTTTTATCAGTACGCATTTAACTTCCGAAAATATATCTACGATACATTTGTTAAAGTAAGAACTTTTTTTTTTGAGTTTAAGACAAATGTGAGAGTTCTACATTTTTTCTTTTCAGTCTTTTAAATTGTTTCTTCTTAATTTAGCTTCATTATTCTTGTACCAAATGGTTTTGATATTTCTGTGTGTTACCACGGTTTTTTTTATTTCTCTCTCTCTTCCCATATTCTATATAAAAGTTTTATTAACATGAAATCGGCGAAAGATCTGAATATGTTTTCCGTTATAAAGAGTTCCTAAAGTCTAAAATCGAGCCTTTCTATATTTTTGTTATTAAATTTTTGATGGATGGAGTTTGGTGATTTCTCGGGGAAAATGCTATTGTATTCTTAAAGATTTCCATTGGGGGGAGGGGGAATTGATGCAGATTAAATCTACCTCATCCCTAATAGTTAAAAAACTTCAAATTTCCCAAAATTCCTGATTCTTGTTAAAATTTTAAACAATTCTATAAAAATTTGTATCAATATGTGTTATTTTAAAATGATAGATATTTTAATACATTTTGACATTAAAATTTAATGAAATTGTGTCAACGAAAAACATATTTTTTTTTCTCTTTAAGAACAACACAAAAATCGTCTGTCGTAACAACTAACACATGATTCTTTCACCATAAAATTTTTATGGAATAATTTTTGTTGATTATTATTTGTATTTTATTACTGATATAATTTTTAAAAAATGTCAGCTTATTTTAATAATGTTTTCTTAGTTAAGACTAATTTATGTAGCATGTTTCTAGAATTTTTTACTTCCGTGTAAAAAGTACGTAACACGTATTTGATGTGCGTGTTACTGTTACACATTTGATAATTATCACGGACAAAGACATAAAAATACAACTGCAAAAAGAAGATAATAATTTAAACTAAGAATAATAAGCACTATACATAATAAAATTTGTAACAATTATATCACTTGAGAAAATGAAAGTTTTTAAACATACATACCGTCACAAAATAGTTATTAATGATATATGAGGCATCACACACTGGGAATGTAAATAATTATTTTCTTTAAAAATTATTATTTACATTCTTTTCATCTTTCTTTCTTTTTCTTCAAAGTGATATATGGATATTCATAGCATAAAAATTTATTAATGCAAGAACTAAACTCTTAAATAAAAACTAGGCTAAAACACACGATCGATGACGAGGTCGGCAACTAAGTAAGCACCCCATTTTACGACTTTAAGCCAAACATATTTAATTCTTCTATGAAAAGTATTAGAAAGAATATTATTAGAAACTAAGGGACTTGCTATTTAAACAAATACTTCAATAGAATAAAACATTTAAGATAAATTATTTATTGGCGTAATATATTTTTAAAATTCAACTTATTTTGATGAAAGAAAACGTGAATTGTAACATAAATGAAATTGAAAAGTGATCAAATGAAAAGTTTATTGGTAGTTAAAACAGTATAGCATATTAGTGGCTAATAATAATAAAAATGATGTGCGTATGAATTAACAGACACAATTCAGTTCTTTCCTTATATTCTTAAAGAAGCATTGATTCTTATATAGATCGATTCGTTTTCTCATGTTTTGATAGATTAATTTCATTCAAGATTTAGTTAACTTGCTAACATTACTTAAAAAAACTAAACTACTAAACATGTACTTAAAAATTTTAAATTCCTTTATATTATTACGAGAATGTCACTTTTTCTAGTATTTATTTATTATTATGTCAACATATAGTTTTCCATTCTGATTTAAAATGAAATTAAAAGTTGATTTAAACATGAAAATTAACATCATTTAAACATACAAAACACTAATATGAAATCAATGTTTCTAACAAATATTGAAATATTATCGATATCAAACAATGAGAGAGATCAATAACATTTTAATGTTAAATTAAATGCTTCCAAAAAATTAAGTTCGAATAAAAATCAGCTCTTTTGACAACATATTATGTTTTAGAGTATTATATTACTATAATGAATTATTATAGCTATATTAAATGTATGTTAGTGAATTATCACAAGTTCGGGAAGCTTATTTAAAAAAAATTCTCAAAGTTCTTAAAATTTGTGCGTAAATGGTTAATTAAAATTAAATTACGTTGAAAAGAAACAATTAGGTGATACAGAAATAAAGACATGCCATACATCAATAAGAAACAAAAACAAATAATTAAATAATAATCTAATTAAATGATCTCATTACATAGCATCATGACAACATATTACAATAATTTTACATAACTTTAAAACAATTTCACTCGTACAACCATGTAAAATATTCAGAAAAAACACTATCAAAAACTTCTTTATTTAACACATTTTTCAAAATTTTAGAAACAACACACTTCAATTCGAAAAATTTAATTTTTTTAATGTAAATATTGTTCAAATGAAAATAAACAATAATTTCTTACCTGTGAGCTTCTACGGCTGGGGCCCGCCACGGGATGCCCCTCTTTTCGGGCCCCCGGGACGGGCACCTTCAGGATTGCCCCTGCGGTCGCCACCTTGACTGATAAAGGGGGTGTTCTCACAGTAGTCCTCACCCCTTTAAAAATAACAATAAAAGTTCAAAGTGTTCTTTAAAGTCTATCGAATCTAAGGGAGACGAGGAAAAAATTTCACTGGTCACTCAAACTGTTGATGCGCTGTTCATAATTACCGGTCGCTTGGCATTTTCTCACGCTGGTGACCACTGGCAAACTGTGCTGGCCAACAAGTCGAGAAATTGTGTGGGCTTCTAAAATTTCGGACACCGCCACCACACATGTGCGCGCAGGAGAGGATGGTTGCGTCACTGTTGCCATGGAGACCCGAAAGAATGGGGGTGGGAGGCTCGGGAGCATGCGCGATTGCAAGAGGATGATGACAGGAAAGAACCATTGGAGTTTCTGTCTTCTTTGCCGAAAAAGAAATAAATAAACAGACTTAAAAAAAGAGAAAAAGAAAGCAAAAAATTAGAGGAAAGATAAGTTTGTGTTTAATCTGTGAAGCAGGTACAAAATAATGTAAATGACGTCATTGATATTTTCAGGTGGGTGTTGATAGGGATGAATTTGTTGGGGGGGGGGGAGGATAAAAGCAAAGACGGATTCAGTTGTTTTGGAGGAGAATAATTTTAATGAATGATGAGATATTTTAAAAGACGGTTCATTGACGATTGATTAATGGAATTCCTCGAAATGAGCTCTTCATCCGTTGAGATATTTATAAAATATATATTTTGTTGTTCGTAAAAGAAATATATATATGCGAATTAATGGAGGAAAGATTTTAAAAGTTCAAGCATAGGCTAGTATTTTAAACTATTGTTTGAAATTTATTAATATTTTACGTTCAAATTTTACTCTTTAACATTTAAAAGCTTTGTATTTAAGGTATCAGACTACTTGCGGGAACTTTTTTTTTTAAAAAAAATAAAACTATGGAGATTTTTTTGTGGTTTTTAGATTTATTTAATTTGTGAAAAAGGACAAGAGAAAGTAATTGTCAATATGGAGAAATATTATTTATACACATACCCGTAAAATTTAAAAATGTTTTCAGCTGAAATACTTTTACTAAAGAAATTGCGTTTAAACACGTCAAAAGTAAGTAAAGTGCGTATGAAACGTGTAATGGTTTGGAATTTATTATTATTACTGGTTATATTTTACTTAAGAATCATTTTAATTTTATAATTCATAATCAAGAAAAGAAGATCCAATAAGAGGTAATGAAAACATAGAAAACGGTTCAATGAATGGGCTTAAGAATTTTGTGTTTGTTCTTGATTTAAAACTTAGCTATGATATTCTAAATAAAAATGTAAGAGGAATAATGTATATCAGTGACTCCTAAAGTGGTTTTTATCAACCCCCAAGGGTCTACGATGACCTGCAAGGGGTCCTCGTCAGCGAAAACATAATTTGGGGGGGGGGTCCATGAGGTGTAAGTGGGGGTCTATTATAGTGGTTCTCATTAAACTAGATCTAAATTTGAATTTTAAAGGAAAATTTAATCAAATGGGGAAACGAAACTTTACCTATTCAACAGATTTATTTACTAAATTTAATGAGATTAATTTGCACTTACAGGTGACAGCATAAATTTTATTAAAACAAGAAACATTTCAACGTTTTTTTTCCAGAATTAAGCTAAAGAAATATAATACTGGTGGTCCCGAATTTTCTCAATTTATCACAGACAATCTGTCAGGACATTTTAACGTACGTTCAACATTTAAATGCCTTTTATTTAGATTTTTGAACTAGATTTGAGAATGCTTTGACTATGGTAATTGCCACAGCAAAAAAAAAAAAAAAAAAAAAAGAATTCATATGGTCACATTGAAAAAAAAATGTCACATTTCAAAAGGAACGGATTGGAATAAACACTAACGAAGATCTTAAAGTGAAGTTTAGAAACCGATGTCACAGCAATTTTGTCTTTAAAAAGACAAACCTGTTATTTGTCCCGAATTATGGAATATCGTGAGAAAATTTTTAATTGCTTTTCTTAGTGAGAAGGACTTTCATCGTAGTTGCCAATCTCCAAAACAAAAAAAACAAAAAAACAAAAAAGAAACTGGACACTGCTAACAGAGGAGATTTAAGATTAAACCTGACATTGATACCAAATGTTGGAAATTTGTTATTGTAGCACCAGATTCATCCCTCCCATTAAAATCAATTGTTTGTTGTTAGTTATTTTATGTATTAATTAACTTTTAATTTAATTAATTAATACATGCTGCTTAAGTTTTAAACACTATACTACGTAACGGTTAGAAATTTAATTCTTTTATAGTACCAGCTGTCAAAAAGACATATAAATTGATAAATTTGCAAAAATTCAATATTAATGAAGCAGGGGTCTACCTAAAACCTAAAAACATGGCAAGGGGTCTATGAGACAAAAAAGTTTGAGAGCTTCTGATGTATATCAACATAATTGCTTATACGGCGAACATATATTTTGGCATTTATTCAAAATAAGTACATCTTTCAATTGAATAACCTTTTAAATGCGGTTCTTAATAATATAAATTCCATGCTCAGGGAAGTTATGACACAAAAATGGAAACTATAATTGACATAATTGCCTAACAGAGTGACTTCATTGTCTAAGTAAGCCTATTTAAAGATTTAAATATGCAATGAAACTTAATATCAATAAGTAACTAGAAAATATACATTTTACAAATAAGGAAGCTCAATGCGCTTTCATGACTTCAAAATCTTTGTATAAAGCACAAATTTATATTTCAGATTCAAATTATTTTCATAAATCAGATATTAAATGTAACAAACATCATTTGAATAATGATTTTCTCTATAAGCAATTTTACAATCGTTCTTTAATCGAATACATTTTTATCAAATGTCTCAAAAATTATTAATGTATAAATCTAAATAAAAAATGGTCAGAATTCTTTGTTTGCTTACTGTGTGGTTTTAACCTTAAAAACCAGTTATTTAAGCTGCACCCCCTTTTTTTGCTCTTCAATTTCAACAATTTTCAAGGCATTTCCCTAGATTTTCAAAAAGTCTATTTGAATTGCTTAAATTTCCGGGTTGAGTTGATTTTGGTGTTTTATGGCGCAAGAGCCAGTTTTGGCTATACTGCGCCAAACATTCATAGGTCTGTGGTCTGGACGGGAAAAGGAGAAATTCGGATGACAAGATGGAGGGTCGAAAATAGAGAAGGATCACTGGGGTACCCCGGGTCGTGACATCCGTGTTTACCAAAGATAGTAAACCCCTAGGGAAAAGTAAAAGATCACTAGGATACCTCGGGATTGTGACACCCGTACCCACCTAAAGAAGGTGAGCCCCCTGAGGGGGCTTAAATTTCCGGAGTAAATGTTTTGTACTTTGAAATTTTGATGATAAAATATTTTGACATATAACAGGTTGATTATGATTATAGTTACTAGGAAAACCTTAATTAATTAAAATTAACTTTAAAAATAATTAGTGTAACCTTTAAAACTTCAACCACAACATTATCTTCGGTAAAACACAGGATAAAACTGTAACTGTTATAAGTTAAGCTTGAAAAACTTATATATAGATTAAATATATACAGAAGATTAAACTCTCAAAAATATATTATACAAAATAATTATTCTTAAAATATTTTACTATTATTATTCCTTAGTATTAATACAGAACTAAATTAAAATTGAAAGTTTTCTATGTGTATATATAATTTTTTTCTGGTTTTGATAAGTTTAGTCTTAATCCAATTGCTTTTTCATTTTATTATTTACTTTATATTTGACAAATATTTAAAATTAAATGATGTAGTAGATGATATAGTTAGTGATAGATATAGCAGTGAACAAATATATAGTGTAGTAGATATAGCAGTGA
>BMAV01015838.1:167196-190063 GCA_019973955.1 Trichonephila inaurata madagascariensis
GTGAACAAATATATAGTGTAGTAGATATAGCAGTGAACAAATATATACCGTAGTAGATATAGCAGTGAACAAATATATAGTGTAGTAGATATAGCAGTGAACAAATGTAAGTACATACGTTAGTTTTAGATACATCGATTCAAGGTATGTTCTCTGCTCGCTGCATTGAATATGCCCAAGCTCCACGGTCTAGCAGTCTCTCTCATAGTTGTTCAAGAATTCGACTTGACAATTTTGTGTTACTTGTATTTTTTCAGTAAAAACAGTAATCTGTCATATTTGGAAAGATGGGTACATGGTAGAAAACAAGTGTTAAGGTATCCGATTGCCTCCAAATCATGATTTCTTTCAAAAATTGACACATTTTTTTTATGATTTTATTTTATGTAATCTCTTATTAGCTTAATAAAAGTACCAAGCCTTTTATTTTTCATTCACTAGAACTAAAGCTACAAGTGTTTTTATAAAAGAAGATGCCATAACTTAACACAAGATGTTAAACTTTAAAATGCGTTTTTACTCGAAATGTGTTTTTTTCGAAAAACTCAAACGGGGACAGCGATTGCTCAAAGTTTTGAAAATAGTTAGCTGAAATTTTTTGTGAATGTTTTGTTTAACAGTAGAAGTGCTTTGACCTTCAGATTTATCAATCACTGCTTTATTTCAAAATTTACAGTCCTTTATGTGAATATAATCACTGTTTTTTCAAGCAATTTCATATAGTCACTAAGATAGATTGCTCTAGTTTTTGTAAAAATTAAAATAACTATTATCCTGAAGGTCATTTCAAACATGAATAACAAAGTTACACATTAAAATTGAAAAATTGAGAATTTGTTCAAAAATTTTTGTATAGAGCGGGCCCCCATTTATGCAATTTTTTGTATATTTTCAATAGTTTTTTCCCCTTTTAATATTAACAATTTTCTTTTTCTGTTTTCAATTTTACGATTTCTTCCTTAAAATATACTAAATAAATCTAAAAGTCACAAAAAGACCCCCATATCTCCTTTTTTTCAAAAAAAAAAGTTGTCGCAATTATTCGGATACCTTAAGAAAGGAAAACATACAATTTTCATATAGAATAGGTGCCCTTGCGCCAATGAGTGACCGCCCCTGCATTAGAGAGTAAAATTTTTGTCATAAATATTGTCTGCTTGGCCACTACCGGTATTTGATAAAATCAAATTGTATTGATAATTTCTGGAAAAATATGTTTATTTATTTCTTATGAATCCTAAGAATTTATTATATCATCTCTAAGGAGTATGTCTCTTCTTCAGAAACGTAAAATACACGAACAAAGGTTTTTTTTTGCCACATTTGATTAGAAATTTTTTTACATTTATTTAATTATATTCTGTTGTTAGAGAAAAAAAAACTATCATTTAATCCGATATTTTTTATACATCTGGAATATTAAAAAAATTTTCTAGAAAAAAATATTTTATTAAAGTTTTTTTTTTGTATGGCTTAAATTTTAAAATTATTTTTATTATTATTTCCTAAATTACTACGTCTTATGAGCTATTACTATTTTAAATGATAGCTGTTTTGTTTCTTCTACTGCTGTTTAGAATGTTGTTATACTTACTGCGTGGTTTAATGAATCGATAATTTTTCTCTTACAGGGAAACTCTCTTAGGATGTAATACAGACAATAAAAGCAATATTAACAAATCTTGACAGTAGATATTAATTAAAATATACAATTTTAATTTACATACATACAGTGAAAATGATTTAACACGAAACTCAGGGGACCGAAATATCTTTTCGTGTTAAAGGAAATTGCGAAAAAACCTCACATATTCAGCAAAATAAAGTTTATTTGAGTACATTTTATTTACATCTAAGAGCATCTAATAAATTGATCGAGAAATCTTCATTTGCTTCGATTTCTAGTAAATTTTTTCTAAACAATTGCTTTCGGTAGAAAAATTTCATGTTTTGTACATTCCTTTGATTACACAAGCCTGCAAGACACTTGTTGCAATAGGAGGCAAAAAAATAAGCTTTACAATTTTCAATACAACGTTGGAATGAGTAGGACGATTATGAATTATCCTTGCAACCTTGCGCTTTTCTCGTAAGAATCACTCATCTTACTTTACGATTCGAATTTCAAAGCCAACTGATGTGAGATGCGATGATTTTGTGTGAACGTTTTAGGGGTAGTGTATTAAAATAGCTTAGATAAACAAAATTGGCTTATGTCACAGGCTATTCCGAGAGTATTTCTATGCCAAAGTAGCATCCTTTCAACAAAATATCTGAAACCACCTCTCTTTCATTTCACACCCTTCGTAAATCCCGCCTGCGTGGCTGGTGTTTACCGCATTTTGTTCATTCCTAGAAAGGAAATCATTTCTTCTTGCACAGTTGCATTGTCATCTGAATAGCTTTACTAGGGCTGTTGTCTTCTGTGATTCAAAAGTGGCAATTTTTGCAGTGAACTCCAATTCTCCTCCTGCCTCTTCTAGCATTCTTGATTGCAAAAAACTGCTGCAGAGACTGTCTGAGTACTCTAAGCAAATCGTCTTGCAGTGGATCCTTGGACACTGCGGTGTAACTGGTAATGAGTTTGCGGACCACCTAGCAAAGAAGGGAGCTTCCATTCAACAAATAACAAGGAAAGCTGTCCCTTTTACCAGTGCCAGGCGTATCATTAAGAAAAAGTTCAATGATTTCTCTTCAAGACAATACGCTGAGAGATCCAATAAGATCTGGTGGAATAATCTCAAGGATCTTCCCGTGTAGCCAAAACGTAAGGCAGTTGCTGAGTTTCGTCTGACCACTGAACACGACTGTCTCCTGAAACATTTACATAGAATTCATGTTGCACAGGCACCTTTCTGCATGCTCTGCGATTTTCGGGAGGACATGGATGCTGCTCACATTCACCGCTGCACACCCCTAAAGGGCTCCTCTTTGTGTGTGTTTTTTTATTTTTTTTCATACTTTGTTTATTTTGTCTGTTTTTGTTTTTATTCCTACCCCCTTGTGGTGTAGTGGTTTTCTGTAACCCTGGTCATTGGAAATAACATATATATGTGTGTGCGTGTGTGTGTGTGTACATATGACAGAATCGCAACATTACGTGATAATTAATTTTTATTAATTATCATTAAAGTATCGTACTGTCATCCAAAACAATCGTGTATATAAAATTTCAGTTCAACTGAATACTTTAAAACGTGAGAAAAAAAAGTCTTTTAAAGTTTTGACCCAAGTTGCTAAAAATGAAACCAACTTGGCTGTATCTGTAATTCTTTAAATAACTAGTTTCAGTCAATTAATTTTAATTAAATATAATTTTTTTTATTTCTAATGGGTTACGAATGGATCATTAACCATTACAGACTTAGTACATCCCCCAGAAGCTGGTATCACTTTTTAGTGCGGTGCCCTATAGGCGGATACCAATCGCTGCAGGTAATTTTGACGCCCAGTTTCCTCCCTAGAGGGAAGCACCTGAGCTCTGACGATGTGAACCTGTACCAGGATTTAATTTTGCCGAGAGCATCCAAGCCAAACAGACACTCTAGGGATCTTTTACATGCCGTATAATCATACGACATGGCCGCTGGCGATTTTCTGCATCATAAAATCCTCCGAGTTGGGCCGGGGTCGAACCCACAACCTTGGGTACGGAAGGCCAGCGACAAACTAACCACCTATACACAATTTTTTTGGGTAAAAATACGATAATTTAATTATAATTAAATTAACGTATTTTTACCTAAAACAATGGTAAATAGAAAATTTCATCTCAAATGATCGCTTCAAAATGAGAGAAAAAAACTTTTGAAGTTTTGACACAAGTCGCCAAAATGGTCGCTAAGTCGCCAAAAATCATGCCAACGTGGTTGTATTTGTAATTCTTTAAATAATTAGTTTTAATCAATTAATTTTTATTAATTATAATTAAATTACTGTATTGTCATCCAAAATAATCATGTATATAAAATTTCAGCTCAATTGAGCACTTTAAAATATATTTTATTAACGATTGAAAATTCAAGGAAGAGATAAATAATTAAATGTATAGAGAGTGTGAGCTAATAGTAGGAATTGAAAAAAAAATAAGATAGACACGTTACACGCCGAATATAAAAATGATAGCTTTAAAAATAAAAAAAATTAGCATAGAAAAGAATTAGACCTCTACATAGATCGAAAGACTGTTAATTTAAAAGAAATGCACTTCTTATGAACTTAAATAATTGTAGTTCTAGCAATATACTATTTTTTTTTTCTGAAGCTTATAATAAGGTCTCGAATAAATGACTTTAAAACATAAGAGCATTGTGCACGTATATTTCAGGTTCAAAAAAGAGGTGTGCGCGTTATAAGGCGAATATATCTAGAAATTAAAAATTGCTGCTTGAAAGTATTGGTGCGCGTTACACGCCGGATTTTACGGTAATTGTAATTATAACCTATTTAAAAAATGGTAATGATCTTTCATTTCAGTTATGAACCTTTTAATTATGAGTACAATGATGAGACCTATGCTTGATAATTAATCAGTTTAACAAAAAAAAAATTCTTTAAAATTGGAGTTAATTCTTAAAATTGGAATGTCTTAATAAAGCTTTAAACCGCATTCGCCCATTTCATTCCCCCCAAAATTATTATTCGATTATTGTGTTTTTGAAAGAAATAGTTAAGTTATTAGATATCAGAGTAATGTTGTCGGAAATGAAATTGTAATGAATAACATTTTGTGCTTGCAAAAAAAAAAAAAAAAAAAAAAAAAAAAAATACTACAAAATAATTTTTTGCGAAAGTCTTCAGTAAAAACAATCTGATAACTAATTCCCTTTATAGATAAGTATATATCTTGAAACTTCTCAGGTTTTATTTGCTTCATTTAGTCTTATTCAGCTTTGTCAATTGTACTCGTTCCATTAAGCCCGCATTTACTTCTAGTTGATTATGAAAATATACGAGAACTGAAGTGAATTTCAATTTACTAAGTTAAATAAAAAGTTAATGGCCTCTATAGATGTGCTTTTTAAAAAAGTGACAAATGAGAGAAGGATAGAGTAGATGCATTTTTCTGATTTCCTTTTCTACATGCTGAAATTATCACCAACCACCAGTATAGCTTAATCGAATTATAAATAAGATTAGATTTAGAGCTATTTGCCAATTTTCGAGCTACTTTAGTTACAATTTGCATTTGCATTTGCATTCTACTTGCATTAAGTTAATTATAATGCTATTTACCTCATGCCAAGATTTATTTTAATTATTCATATTGAGTATTGAGGGTTTGTTAATGAGCTGGATTTGTAAGAATAACACAATATTTAGTTTCTAGTTCTTTTTGTGTGTACACCGGGCATTGAGAGTCCCTGAATTTTTTTCTCAAGTTTCGTAAAACAAAATTAGATTTCATAAATATGAGAAAAATGTATTTTAACAGTGAAGTTAAGGATCATGTCAAGTTTCCTTTAACTCTACTAAATATTTTTTTAAAAATCTTAAATGGGCTGCGGAATGGTGTTTTATCATTGCAGACCTAGTACATTCCCCGGAAACTGGTATCTCTTTCTAGTGCGGCACCATAAAGGTGGATACTTATTGCCGTAGGTAATTTTGACTCCCAGTTTCCTACCTAGAGGGAGACACCTGAGCTCACTCTACTAAATATAATCACAGGAATTTTTCTTTCGCTAATTCTAAAAGATGCAAGACTGTGTCTCATTGAAATTCAACTCTTACCTTAAGTGTTACAAAAAAGCAAAACACAACTTAAAATTTAAATGTTGTTTACATTTTCCGATACTCTTAACAGAAAAAAATTGACGATTAGGACTATTTGATTTTGTTAATTAATTAATCCTACAATATAAACACTAAATCAATCTTGTAATGAGTTTTAAGAACAATCTTCAAACGACTAGCGATTACTAACGAAAATCTTCATTAGCAAAACTTTTTAATATCTTAACTAAAAATATTTAAGAGGGTCACTTCACACCCAGGCTTTTCCCTATCTTCATAATGTTAAAAAGGACTAAGTTTAAGGAACATTTTTAGTAATTTGACTCTTCAAACAATCACAAACTTTGTATGTGTATGTATTGCCGTATTATTATTTCAATGAGAACATTTTAAAAAGATTTGAGTTACGTATTTTTTAAGAAATTCGTATGTGGTGTAACATGGGAAAAGTTTCTAAAAGATGAAATTTCATGTACATTTTAGCCCGTAAAACACAGCAATCAGAACTACTAAGTCGTTCACGGGAGAAAAATGTATCATCCTCATAGAAAATATTTTGGAACAAAAGATGTCATGCGGGGAACTCAGTCTCATCGCAAGTTCCTTAAGATTGTAAAAAAACGTTTGCTACTCCCCAAAAAAAAGGGAGATATGTGACAAAAACATTTTAGTTCCCATGAAAACTGTCATGTAGGAGGATACTGATAAGGTCATTTTCCTAGAATTCAAGATTTCGTGAGCCTGGGGTGACTCTGTGCCCCGCGCGACCGCTCCCGGGTTAAAATAGTCTATAGTATTGGTTTTCGATATCGTTTCAAACGAATGGAATGTGTAGTAGGTGCAAATTGGGAGATTGTTATTGTAGTTCTATGACTGCAATAAACAAACATATCATCCTAACCACAAAGAGGCTCACCAAAGCAGCTGAAGTAGCAAATGAAATTTGTCACGACATAGGTATTTAGATTTCCCAGAAAATTACTTCCTCATATACTTATGAGCATGATTATACAAGCATGATTATACGTCTGATGGACCTGTTACATGTTTCCTATTAACAAGAAAATAACGCCGTGTCTATTTGCAATGGCATCGAAATTGAACTGAGAATGACTGGTCATATGTACTCTTCTGAGGTTAGAGTCGATTTAATCTGTTATCATTCAGATTGCTATGATAGGAGAAATATGGCTTATCGACTCCAAAATAGTCATGAAAAGCACCCGTTTTTCTGTGCTGTATATAATAACATGGATGATATCCATTGTACTATTCATAATAGGTCTATCCAAAAAGCAACATTTCGTCAGGACCTTACGTTTTTCAGATTTTAATCCCATTAAAAATGCTTAGAACGATTTAGGACAATACTGGACACTAGCCTCCAACAAACAAGAACACCCTCGTAAGGTATCGAAAGAGGAATGGAAAAACTACCCAATAGTTTCCGGATGATGTAAAAAATAAGCTATGGTGAGTTGACACTTGCATCGGACTTAGATTTTCCACACAAAGTTTGATTTTTAGGAATACTTGTGATGTGCTCATTGCATAATTTGTTTAGTTTTGGTTTTTGCAGTTCATGCATATTTATTTTTTGGCTTAAAGTTTTGCCCACCAATTTATATAGAACTTAATGGCGCTGACCCATAAAATCTTTGCTTCATGTTCCTATCTCATTAAGAAGTGTCAGGGGTGTTAAAAATTTCTCTAGAGGTCTGAAAATATAAACAATTTTCAAACAGATATAATTCTTTTAAATTTAAATTAAATAATTCGAATCTTTTACACATTATTTATAAGGGAATGGGGCTTAAGAAAGGTATAAAATGTTTAAAATATAATCATAATTTTAAAAATTATAAGGATATGAAAATAAGAAACTTTTATATAAGAAATATTTATTAAGTTTTACGTCGCGCATGCTATTTTCTAAAATAGTAGCTTTAATTACTAGCTATAAGTTGATTTATAAAGTAAAATGTATTCTTATTACACTGTAGTTATTTTTATATAAATAGAATAATAGCTTACATATTTTAATAAATAAATTAAAATATACATTTTTAAAAATATATTTAAAAAATTCCAATATTTTACAAATATTTTGAAATACAAAAGATATATAATACCAAATTAGGTAGGGTTTAAGTAGTAGGATGCATTTTATATAATTCTATAAAGTTTTATACTTCAGAGGCTACTATTTTAGACAACGCAAAGGCAACGCAGAGGAGAGGCAACGCAAGAAATACTTAATATTTATTATAAAATTTTCATTTGCTTATGTGTGATTTTTAAAATTATTATTATATTTTAAACATTTTATATTTTTCTGAAGCCCCATTCTTTTATAAATAATGTGTAAAAGATTCGAATCATTTAATTTAAATTTAAAAGAATTATACCTGTTTGAAAATTGTTTATATTTTCAGACCTCTAGAGAAATTCAACACCCTTGAGGTCCCTTAAAGAACAACTTATAATGAGACGGATAACAAAAGCTACATCAGAGATGAAAGCTATCATTATGGTAGTAACTTACTTCAAAAGAGCATTATATCCCAAGGAAAACACGCAGAGAGTGAATAAATGTATGACTCTCAACAGTAATGTACAATTGAAAAATATTCACAAAAATTGCATTTCAATAGTAAAAATTATATCATATAGTAGTTACTTAAGTAAGATGCTTGATTTATGCTTAGAAAATATCTTTTAGTTCCAGTAATTAAAAAAGTGCTTTCGTAACAGTTGTTTTATTGTTCCTTTAAAATGACGAATATTTAAGAAAGCTTAAGAGCTTAATAATGAGACTGTTTACTCGATATGAAAATATTGGCCGCGATAGCCTAGTTGTCCTTATCATGAAGTCATGATCGGCGTTATCGAGTCGTGGGCTGATACCACTGAAAACCCGCCGTGTATAGCGAGCCGATGCACATTAAATATGCTGAAGCTCACGGTCCTCCCGTTGGTGTGGTGTGGTAATTAGGAGAGGGGGTACCAGCTCAGGTATTGTCCTCGTCACTTGACCGAGGCTCAAAATTACGAGTCCGACTAACCCAGTGCTTCTCAAACTTTCAGTATTTGCGACCCAGTATTCAATCATAATTTTCATCGGCCCCCCCCCCCTTCCATACATTTACAATCTATGGAATTCAAAAATGCCTTATTTTGACGCTAAAGCTACAATACGACTTTAACTTCTTAAGGGCCTCCGGCGTATATAAACGTCTCGCTCAGCCAAAGCTTTAATTTCCTCGGACGTATATATACGTCCTTCCAAAGTACGATCTTTTCTGTGCACTGCCACTCATAAAATTATTCCGAAGGCTTTGGAATGCAACAAAAAGGCCTTGATAGTGTTTGCAAAGAACTTACTTATTTCAGAGGATTTGCTTACTTATTCCTTTTTTCCCCCCCCCCCTCTCCAATACATCGCCTATACACGCCTGCGTGGAAAACAGTGGCGTTAGGGAGCGAATCACGTTGCTTTTAATCAGCAGTAAAGGGGTTAGTTATAAACCACTCAAATTAATAAGATAAGTGTTAATTTTTTTGTATACAATTTTATTTATGATGAGCCCATGAGGTTAATGGTAATTACTAAACTCGTTCTTAATTTAGTATTCCTGAATTAATTGTAAAATACAGTGTGCAGTACTGATACATTTATAAGTGTATTATATCAGTGTAAATGTGTTTTTAATTGTTATTATGTCAGAATTTATTTTGCTTGTTTACTTTTAGTAAATTAATAATTTTTTTAAAAAATCTTTTGTTTTCAAATTTTTAATATGATCGCGCCACCCTCGTAGAATTATCACGCCCCTCTAGGGGGCGCGCCCCACAGTTTGAGAAACGCTGGACAAACCATCTGACAGGAAAATATGCTCATGCACATCGGCGGCCAAGGTCATGAAAACTGAGAGGGACACAGTAGGCCTTGGCCATGTATGGGCTGCTGTGCCACTGAGTTTAGTTTTGTTAAATGTTTTTTTTTTATATTAAAACCAACGAAAATAATAAATTAAACACGCGCTCGAGTACTAAATTTATACTAATATTTTAATTGGCTTGATAATCTATCAACTAACTTAATCTATACTAAGTAAAACTTATATTAAATACTAATTTAGATAACTGAAAAAGAACATACAAATATTTTTCCCGAGGAAAAAATCATAAAAAAGTAATAAAATAAACGTTAATTAGCAATCATAATATAAACCGAAAGAAAAAAAACATGTGACCAAAAAGACCAAAATTCCTACAAAGCCGGTATGAAAATTCTTTGACAAAACCTTGATTTTGTATTCTAAGAGAGTTCAGTAATGACCTACGAACATATAGAGATGAAGTCAACTTTAATTAATCACAACTTTACTTAAAAAATAAAGCAAAAGAAGCAAAAAGAACAAAGTAGATATGGGAAAAATTGTCGTTAAAAAATTATTTATTTATGATTGATGAATTGTTAGATTAAATTTCATTGATAAAAAAATTCTTGATATACTTTTTATAACAAGATAGAGAATTATTACTTTATTCCTTTTATCAATTTTTCAAAATGTGCTTAACTCTACATTTAAGAATTCGTGGTATAAAAATAAAATAAAAATGGGCTACGTTATTGAATATTCTAATGATAGTTCCATATTTTTCTTATATATATATATATACACGAATCCAATTATTTTAATAATAACTGATTTATAAATGGACAAAGCGGAAACAGAAGAAGACTACTCGAAGACAAATCGACGACATACATAAAGAAATATTAAAACTGATTATTTACAATGGTGCAAACACATTTGTTGGAACAAGCTTTACAACATTCTAGAAAGGGCTGACTAGAACAGTTCCACTATCAAGACAGATAAAGTGTCTCTCACTCTTTCTAATCACAGCCATCGTACAAGCAGATTCTGATCCCACCTAAGCTTTCTTATGAAACTACACGACCTTTGTTTCAAATGTCCTCTTTTTAACCGAATAGTAATTTCTAGAAGGATCGATTCTAAAGTCTTCTCGATGATCCTTTGGTGATATCGTAATTTTCGTCAAATTTGTAATGAATGACGATAAAATCTCCTGATCTGGAAACTCCGGTTGTAACGGGTCTATCCGCGTTTTTTTCACTAATAGTGCTCTTGGGAAATATTTTGGATCATTAAAAATTATTCTAGTATAAACCTTCTCCTCCGAAGAATATATGATTATGTAAATTAAGACTTGTATATAAAGATTAAGCTTTCAAGTTAGAGGGAGAGAGGTTAGATTACTAAAGGATAGCAGTGATTGCTTAAAGTGAAGTGAGAAGTGAGCACTTCTTAGTTTATTTGTGTAATATTGACAATTTGGTTAATTAAGGTATCCGACTACTTGCGACAACTTTTGTTTTTGAAAAAATGGAGATATGGGGATTTTTTTTTGTGATTTTTAGATTTATTTAGTATATTTCAAGGGAAAAAATCGTAAAATTGAAAACAGAAGAAAAAGAAACTATTATTATTAAAAGGGGAAAAAACTGGTGAAAATGTACAAAAAATTATGTAGACGGGCCCGCTCTGTATAAAAACTTTTTGAACAAATTTTCAATTTTAATGTGTAACCCTGTTATTCATGTTTGAAATGACCTTCAGAATAATAGATATTTTAATTTTTACAAAAACTAGAGCACTCTTATCTTAGTGACTATATGAATTTGCTTAAAAAAACAGTGATTATATTCACATAAAGGACTGTAAATTTTGAAATAAAACAGTGATTGGTAAATCTAAAGGTCAAAATACGTCTACTGTTAAACAAAACATTCACAAAAAATTTCAGCAAATTATTTTCAAAACCTTTTGAGCAATCGCTGTCCCCGTTTGAGTTTTTCGAAAAAAAAAACGCATTTCGAGTAAAACGCATTTTAAAGTTTGAAATCTTGTGTAAAGTTATGGCATCTTTTTTTTTTAAAACACTTGTAGTTTTTGTTCTAGTGAATGGAAAACAAAAAAAGCTTGGTATTTTTATTAAGCTAATAAGATAACCTATAAAATAAAATCATAAAAAAAGCTGTCAATTTTTGAAAAAATCATGATTTTTGGGTAGTCGGATACCTTCAGGATTAAATTGGATTAGGTCGCTTGGACTTTGAATGTGTATTGCCTGGACGTAAGTGATCTGATTTATTAAGTCTTCTAGAGAGTATCTCGTCTACTTCGCTATATTGCTTTCCATATTTAGTAATTGGTGCATTTCTTAACTCGGGTTATTGAATTTGTGTTGTTGTGAACAATTATGAATAAATAGAAGTTGTGTTCAATATGGCTTATCTTCCTTCTGAACCTCAAAGACTAATGGACGACGCGGAGCGTCCATTACATGGTGACATCTTCTAGGACAGGGGTGGCGAACCTTTATGGATCAACGTGCCATTTTTTTCTAAAGAAGTGTTTAATGAGGTATAGATGTGCTGTCAAATAATTTTGACTTATGATTATTGGAAAAATATTAAAACTAAATATACTAAGAACACAAAATTCTATTTACTACAAAAAATACAATTGTACTGTATAGTTGTAAATGTTTTTGTTATACGCGTAATTCAAATTAAAGGAACATTAGTATGAGTTCTGTTGTTGCAGATTGTAAATGACAAGTAACTTATATTAGGATTGTAATGTATTACTTTTAGTAGAAGGCTTGTGCTCAATTGGAGTCATCTGCCAATCGGTTTTTAAGCAATCAATTATTTTTGCTGTGGTTCAATTTTTGACAAGATTATTAGAGATTTGTTTCAAAATGCCGTTTTACAGACGAAGTTCCGCATATCTCTATTTCATAACTTAAAACATACACTGCTTTGTGGCCTTAACTAAAAATGCCATGTTTCTATATTCACCAAATTTGAAATCCTCTGCTACACTTACCATCTTGCCCTTTTTATTCTTTTGCTGAACTAGCCATGTTAAATAACACTTAAAAATTGCAAATATAACACAAATAAAATTTAAAACGCAAAGTTGTGTAAAAGAAATTGACTATGCTATGAGTAGACAAACTTTACGTCATAAGCAATTATAATCCACGACATAATTAGGGCTGCGGTAGCCCAGTGGTCAGGGTATCGGATCATGGCAGGCATATCATGAGTTCGAGTTCATGAGTACCACTAAAGACACTCCGTGTAGGGCAGCGATGCACGTTAAATCTGTCGAGAGCTGAAACATCCTCCCATTGGTGTGGTAGCTAGGAGAGGGGGTGCCATCCCAGGTGTCGTCCACGTCACTTGACCCTGGTTCAAAATTACGTGGTCCGTCGCCAAAAGCCCTCGTGTATCTGAACAGTGTGACGTTAATATTCACTCACTCACTCCACGACGTAATTAAAGCAAGCCAATAACAAACGAGAGTGCTCCCACCTCACCTCGATCGATCACTCGCGTTTGTTCGTATTACTTCATAATGAACTTTGTTATTTTGGAATAAAATTCCAAACCATTTTGATCACTAGCAAGCCCATAATATTGTGTGGCATGCCATGAATGGCGCGCGTGCCAATAGTTCGCCATCCCTGTTCTAGGATTACCATAAGCTTATTTTTCAAGTTCATGCTGGGAAGCCAACTTTGCCAGTAAAATTCAATTTCCCCACAAGGAGAGTGCTGCTGTGGGAAAAACAACATTCGTGGGTTGTTTCAATACATATGAAAAATCATCTACTTTAAAAAATATAAATTTTGATCTCTGGCTTACAAAAATAAACATCCGCTTAGCTGAAACTTTAAAATGAATACTTAAAGCTAACATTTCAAACTACAATACTCCTTTCTCTATAGAAAATTCCTATTTTAACACTTAAAATGATCTTTCCATTCTTTGCTAGGAATGGAATTTTTAACTACCAAACTAATAATTATTTCAAAAATTTTACTGTCTCTTTCTATAATTTAAGGTTGCACCACACACACTAAAAGTAAACATCACCTACAGCAGAATTTAATTTTTGTCTTCACTCAAAGAGTTTTATTTCTGTAACCGACAGACCTTGTGTTTTGTTTCTTTGAAGTATGTCTGAGATTTTTAAAGTTGAACTTGAGACAGTTCTGGAGGCAGACGATATTCATTTAATATTTAAGAGTTGTCTATAGAACAAATAAGAGAATTTTAAAATGTGTCGCATAACTTCTTTTCCTTCTCTGGTTATATAAAATATAATTAAATAGTTAGATCTGTGAAAGTAACAGAAGAAACAAAGTACTCGATTTCTTTTGATTTATCAAAACAAGGAAGAAAATCCTTATACTTCGAGAAATTGTTTAAAATGTATTCATTATTAAATGGAATTGGACATTTGCTTCTGATTACGCTTTTCGTAATTTTTGCAATCAATTTTATTTTTAAAATGAATTGAAACAACATTAACTAATTCTCTTTATAATGGGGCATAATTTTGTTCTAACAATTTAATATGCAGCTATTAGTATGCACAATGTGCACAAATAATAGTTGCAACTATCTTGGTCTGCGAGTTAAGAATATTCTGTATGTAAAATAAATTGGAATATATATATATATATATGTACATATATAGTAATATAAAATAAAAGTGAAGAAGTACTAGAACCTACACTGCTAAAGCAGGAAGAAATGGGGATTCACCAGACACAACAAATGTAGATACAAAAAAGTCTTTGGACAAACTGGAGACCTATTATGATTTCTAAAGCTGTCGCTGAATTAGGCCAGCGAATTAGGGTTATCAATGCTTTATGGATCCAACCTTCCCCGTACAGCAGAAACTTTCGGCATAATAGGGAAAAAAACCAAGTTGAAAAGTTAAGCCTAATACAGCACGTGGAAGAAAAAACCTGATAATATATTAAAATGAAGCTAAGAAAAGAGAACAATAATGAATGTCTCAAGGAGAGGAATAATAATTAAAAAATTTACTTATATGTACTATGTACATATATATATATACATCAATTTGTCTACTATTATATAAAAAGATTAAAAATTACAGTAAACTATTTCTGTATTATTGTGTCAATGCCATAACTATTTTAATAGATAGTAATATTTTACAATTTAAATTTTCACTTTAGAGCATATGAAGGAGAAAAGCGAATCACTCACTCATCACAAAATCTCCAGAACTATAAGACCTACAGATTTGAAATTTTCGAGTTAAGTTTTTGTTTTGTTTTGTTGAGAAGAGAACCGCTAAGAACAGAGTGAGAAAATGCATTAAAGAGAAATTTCAAAGGCATTATAGACTAGAAAAATCCCTCTTTTGAACTATTTGTAGTAAGGGCTTGAAATTTGGTAAACAAGTTTCTTTTTTGAGAAAAGATCCACTAAGAACGCGTTTAGCGAAGATAGACACCCAAGGGTAGGTACAAGGTACTAATAGATAAAAAATAATTACTACTATATAGCTCTTAGCTATACTTATAGCTCTTAGCAATACTTATAGTTCTTAGCTATAGCTGTACTTTACTCTTAGCTATATATAGGCAAAATAATATTATTGTAGATTTTCATAAAAGGAAAATGTTTTGAAAATAGGTAATCCTGTAAGTTCATGTTTTGCCAAAATATTGCATTTAAATAATTTTGTGTTGTAATAATATTCTGAAAACAATTTTATACGTGTATTCTAATCCAAGCGACATTAAATATTTTTTAAAAAATCGTTTGTACACTTTTGCAATATCACTGTTCCAAACGTTGTCGTATACATTAAAGTGAGAGCTTGGTAAAATAAGCAATATATAAAAAAAATTTTTAAGTCAATTACTACTTAGATCAACAAAGAAAAATTTTATTTTAGCTACTTTTTATTAAATAGTTACAATTAATATAAATATGTATATACATATGACTGAATCACAACATTAAGTGGTAATTAATTTTTATTAATTATCATTAAAATATCGTATTGCCATCCAAAACAATCGTGTATATAAAATTTCAGTTCAACAGAATGCTTTAAAACAGCGGACGCTAAAGTGGTGGTTCGTGGACCACTAGTGGTCCACGAGAAAATTTCGCTGGTTCCCCCAAAAATGTGGAGTATACTTATTCATCACGTTATGAGATCAAGATGTCCTTATCAAGATCTCAGTATTGGCTTTCCATACAAAGTGAATACTTTTTTCTTAGTGAACAGGTGATGAAAATTCTGATTCAATTCTCCACAACTTATTTATGTGAAAAGATCTTTTCATCTGTCACAGTCATCAAAACACGGTACCGATCTCAGTTTGAAATAAATGCAGTTCTCCATCTTGCAGAAACAACATTGGATCCAAATATCCATAATCTTATTTCAAGTAAGCAGGAACGCCCATCACACTAGGAATGCTAAAAGTTTAATATACTTAAACCATTTTTTGTTTTGTTTTTACAGTTTTTTAAAAATATTATTATGGTTAACTAATAAAGCTTTTATAATTTGGTTACAATTAATAGTTTCATTTTATTAACTAGGTACATTTTTTGTGTTCTTAGATCACATTTTTTTTTATAAACATATTGAACACTTAAAAAATCTTATTAGTGGTCCGCGAGATTTAAATTATAAATTTACTGGTCCGTGAGGTCAAAAAGTTTGGCGATCGAGGCTTTAAAACGTGAGGAAAAAAACCTTTTCAAGTTTTAACACAAGTTGCCAAAATGGTAGCTAAGTCGCCAACGAGGTTGTAATTGTAATTCTTTAAATAATTAGTTTCAATCACTTAATTTTTATTAATTATAATTAAATTATTGTATTGTCATCCAAAAGAATCATGTATATAAAATTTCAGCTCAATGGAGCGCTTTAAAATGTATTTTAATAACGATTGAAAATTCCACGAAAATAAATAAATAAATATATATATAGAGAGAGTGTGAGCTAATAATAGGAATTGAAAAATACAATTAATATTGCTATATTTGGTATTAACAATCATATTTGTATGTGTATTTTTGCTTTATAATTAATTTTCCAAAAATTTATGTGTGGAATATTTTGAACTAAGGAATGCTTTAACCAAACATTTCCCATATGTAGTATTCTGATACACCATCAAAAAATAGAAACGAAATATCTACTCCATACATTCCTTTTAATTTTTACACATTAATGATTTCACTGCGTCAAACGCACATATCAATATATCTTCAGAGACTGCAATCGTCCAATTGTCGGTCTCCAACACTCTTCTATGTATACGTGATCTTTGAAAAGGCCTCGAAACAATACATCCGGAACCACGAAAGGGGAGTGGGCGTCTTCGGTGAGTCTCATTATCTTTCAGATGAGCAGACTGCATTTTGCAAATGGGGGCTCTTTAAGAGGAGAATGGGGGAATCCAATTACCATCAAAAGCTGGGGATCAATTAAATAAAGGTTAGGTCGGGGAAAGGTCACACAGGTGGATGGCTCTCTCGAAGCGTCTGTGGGCTTCGATGTTTAATTTGCTTAAGTCAGCCATTGGATTAAGATTTATTTTTAGTGGGTATTGTTTTATGTAGCTAGAGTAATAATGATAAAAGGTAACTGTCAATGATATTTTGTTCCATTGAATCGTTCGTATTTGTGAATGAAATGTATGGTGACGTTAAACAAGTAATAAAAAAAAATTACGGTATCCGACTACTTGCGACAACTTTTTTTAAAAAAAAAATGGAGATATGAAGATTTTTTCGTGGTTTTTAGATTTATTTAGTGCATTTTAAGAAAAAAAGGCTGAAATTAAGAAGAGAAAAATAAAGTATTACTACTCATATGGGAAAAAATGGGTAAAAATTGACAAAAAAAATTACATAAACGGGGCCCGCTCTGTACAAATAGTAAATGAACAAATTCTCAATTATTCAGTTTGCATGTGTTGCTTTGGTATTCCTTTTTGAAATGACCTTTCCAATAAAAGATATTTTAATTTTTACAAAAACTAGAGCACTTTATCTTAGTTATATGAAATTGCTTAAGAAAACAGTGATTATATTCACATAAGGAACTGCAAATTTTGTAATAAAAAAGGGATTGATAAACCTGAAGGTTAAAACACTTCTACTGTTATACAGAACATACAGAAAAAATGTCATCAAATTATCTTAAAATCTTTTTGAGCAATCGCTGTCCTCATTTGAGCTTTTCGAAAAAAACACATTTCGAGTAAAACGCATTTTAAAGTTTGACATCTTATGTAAATTAAAGGCATCTGATTATACTAAAACACTTGTGGTTTTTGTTCTAGTTAATGGAAAATAAAAAAAATTGGTATTTTTATAAAGCTAATAAGATGGTCTATAAAATAAATTGATAAAAAAATTACCAATTTTTTAAAAAAAAATCATGATTTTAGGGTAGTCGGATACTTTAAGTCAATTCCTACTCAGTTCAACAAAGAAAACTTTTATTATAATTACTTTTTATTAAATAGTTACAATTATAATATAAATATGTATATGCATATGACAGAATCACAATATTAAGTGACAAAATACAAAGCGAGTTTCCTTGCAATTTTCCATTTTCCTTTCTATATAGGGTGTTGTGGACTATTTTTTGTGTTCGTTACTATTTATTCATTAGTTAAATTTAATTATTCTTATAAAATAGTATAGTAAGAAAGGAATAACATTGTCAGAAATTAAGCCATTCCAGGTGGGATTCGAACCCACGACCTTTGGATCTGAAGTCGAACGCGCTACCCATTACGCTACAGGGACACAACGAACGATTCTCCTTTCTATATATGTTGCTGGACTATTATTTTTTTTTTGATACTCTCTCTATTCATTTATTTTTTAATTTAATTAATGAAATAATAATTGAAAGAATTGTTTTCACATCAAGTGTTATCCACTATAAGTTTAAGAAAATCTACTTGAACTTGATTGGATGTGAATCGAAAGTATTTTATTAACGATTGAAAATTTGAACAAGATATGTATAGGGAGAGAGTGATCTAATAGTAGGAATTGAAAATGAACTATGTAATCTAAAAATGTATGCATTTTTCAAATTCTACTATTCCTACTATTCTAAATTGGAAACATATGTATTTATAATTGGAATCTCAATGATACATACTATACTTTGAACATAAAATAATAATTCCTTAAAATTTAAATATATTATTCTTTGTTTTAAATTTTAAATCGTTTAAACAAACATAGGTTACGTAAAAAATAAATGAAAAAAAAAAATCCGTCATAATATTGAGTATTTATTTTTTAAAAAAGTTTTATGTAGACTTTTGGCAACATATTGCATTTCCTAGGAATCTAAAATACATGCAATAAAACTTTGAAGTGCAACATCAAATTTTGATAACTTACTTGACAACAGATGAGGAGTAATTTTTTCAATTAGATAAATCACTCTTTTATAAAATACTCGAAAACAGAAAATATCTTTCCAAGTAACGCACTAAACTTTCACCAAATTCACACAAATGTCGAAAAAATAATAAATAAAAACACAAAATACAAAATTACACGCCAAAAGCAATTTCTGTAGGCTCGTTTTGCTGAAGAGTTAATTTAAATTAAGCGTCAGGTTCAGCTGCGTTACGCTCATTCGGATTTACTCAGCTCATTTAATTTTAAATTGAAAACTTTTTAGGCGTGTGTATTTTTTTTTTCGTAAGACTTTCACGCATAATTTTTCCTGTGAAGTTTTATTTTCTTTATTTAATTATTTCTGTCATCCACTTCAACTCGACTCCGCCAAGTGAGCGAGAGAAGAGGAGTGCAAGCAAAAATTATTGGAACAAGTTATATATAAAAAAAATGTTTGTCAATTCCTACTTAGATCAACAAAGAAAATTTTATTTTAGCTACTTTTTATTAAATAGTTACAATTAATATAAGTATACATATACATAGGACAGAATCACAACATTAAGTGGTAATTAATTTTTATTATTTATCATTGAAGTATCGTATTGTCATCCAAAACAATTGTGTATATAAAATTTCAGTTCAACTGAATGCTTTAAAACGTGAGGGAAAAAAAATCTTTTCACGTTTTGACACAAGTCGCCAAAATGGTCGCTAAGTCAATAAAAATGATATCAACGTGGCTGTATTTGTAATTCTTTAAATAATTAGTTTTAATCAATTAATTTTTATTAATTATAATTAAGTTGTTGTATTGTCATCCAAAATAATCATGTATATAAAATTTCAGTTCAATTGAGCGCTTTAAAATGTATTTTATTAACGATTGAAAATTCCACCAAAATAAATAAATAAATAGAGAGTGTGAGCTAATAGTAGGAATTTAAAAAAAGCATTATTCTTATGTAAAAGATCGAAGATAGGACGAAACGAAACATGGGATTCATTTTTTGATTCAGTAGAAAAAGCACTTGGGCACAAAAATGTGCCAAAAGAATTAAAATCCAAAATTTTAATCAAGTCAATTGACGAGTTTGCCAATATTTTGGCTTAAATTAGTGATAACAACTAGGAGATTACGAGAAAACAAAAGCATTAATTGTGAAAATGTACAAACCCTCTCCTTTTGTTTTCTTAGAGAATTTTAAGAAAAGTAAATAGAGCTCTCAGGGCATAAGTTTTCCTAGCCTTACTAGGATAAGAATCGCTGAGAAAACAGTACGGAGTATTTAATCCTGTCGGGTTACATAGTATATGGCGTTTTATAAGTTATATAAACGATAGTAACGTAGTATCTCAATGATATTGGCAACATTATATATATGAAAGGAAGCACCTGGTTTCCAATTCAGCGAGTACGAATCGTGGGAAATCAGAAAGGCCAACTTGGTGAGGCATTTTGACCGTTGGCACTGTTGTAGAAAAATGTAGGTACCATATAAACATATATATTATATAAATATAATCCACATAAGTAGTTTACATGTACATATTTTTTAAATAATTTGACTGAATAACATTTAAATCGTATATACTCAAAAACAAGTTCTGACACAAACAAGTAATATAAAAAAAATTTCTTAAGACAATTCCTACTTATATCAACAAAGAAAATTTTTATTTTAACTACTTTTTATTAAATGGTTACAATTAACAGACATATGTATATACATATGACAAAATCACAACATTAAGTGGAAATTCATATTTATTAGTTATCATTAAAATATCGTATTGTTATTCGAAACAATCGTGTCTATAAAATTTCAGTTCAACTGAATGCTTTAACACTAGCTACTAATATATAGCTACTTTTTATTAAATAGTTACAATTAATATAAGTATGCATATACATATGACAGAATCACAACATTAAGTGTTAACTAATTTTTATTAATTATCATTCAAGTATCGTATTGTCATTCAAAACAATCGTATGTAAAAAAATTTCAGTTCAATTGAATGCTTTAAAACGTGAGAAAAGAACTTTTTCACGTTTTGACACAAGTCGCCAAAAGGGTCGCTAAGTCTCCAAAAATGATGTCAACGTGACTGTGTATTTGTAATTCTTTAAATAATTAGTTTTAATCAATTAATTTTTATTAATTATAATTAAATCACTGTATTGTCATCCAAAATAATCATGTATATAAAATTTCAGCTCAATTGAGCGCTTTAAAATGTATTTTATTAACGATTGAAAATTCCACCAAGATAAATAAATAAATAGAGAGTGGGAGCAAATAGTGGGAATTGAAAAATAAGACTAAGTGTGTAGCTTGAAAAAAAGAGTGGAGTTGACAACAACTGTTTTGGTGACTTCATCTCCTCTATGCATGTGGTTAGTTTCGCCTTAATCAAACACGCCAGTTGGAAGTAATGCGTCATTGAGTGAACTCGTCCCTCTGCTTTCTGCCGAAAAAATATCGAATCAACATCGTTTCTTGTGTAGCTTAAGAAGTCAGCCATGAAAACATTTCAAATTTAAACCGAAGCTTATGAAGATAAAACATTGTCTCATGCATATGCGTTTGAATGCGATTGTTGTGATAAGCGGGTTTTAGGGGAAAGGGAAAGTGTGGAAGAAGATGAACATGCTGGGCGCCCAAGATCAACGATTACAATGCCAAAATTCGTGATATGAAAGGGTTTCCACTCAAATCAGGGGTCAGACTGTTAATCAACACTACTACATTGAAGCACTGAAAAGACTTCGTGAAAAAATTAGGAAAAAAAAGGCCAGAATTGGGGAGTGATGTCTGGCTGTTGCACCAAGGTAATGCATCTGCTCACACGGCCCTATCTATCAAACGGTTTCTGGCCAGCAAAAGCATTACTAAGATGGGGAATCCTCCTTATTCATCTGATTCGGCCTCATGCGACTTTTTTATTTCCTACAGTTAAATCTTGCTTAAAGGGAACCTATTTCACCTCAGTTGAAGTGGTTCAGGCAAAAAGGGAGAATCTCCTGAAGGGCCTTCCAAAAACCTCGTTTCAGAACTGTTACCAGCAATGGCAGCACCCAATGCAACAGTTTGGGAATGCTGAAGGGAACTACTTTGAAAGTAATAATGTCACGGAGAACTGATTCTGTATGCGCAAGGATTTATTGAACCAGTCTCTTTTTTTTTTTGTGTCACACCTTGTATAAATATATAAGAATGCGTAATTATTTAAAGGTTTCCCTTTACAGAAAATGGATAAAATAAACAAATCCATCGATGATTGAGCACACAAAAAAAGAAAGGCATGAAAAAATGTTGTAAAAGAAAACGTGGCACATCCGAACAATTGGATTCTCTTGCCCATAATAAATCAGAAGTTTTCACTTCTATCGTGTCATCATAAGCACACACACAAATATTTTTCTTCTTTCACCTATGACTTTTTGTGTATGGTTATCAACATGCATTCAGAAACGTACACTCAGATTTTTGAAAAAAATTAAGTGGAACTGGAATGTAGACAATTAGTAACAATATGCATTTAAGGCTGTTTTCGCCATATGTACGAGAACGTGAACTGGACGCAGAGCACATTTTCGGACAGAAGAAGTGCTTCCAATTTTATAAAAATTTGTGACATTGTAACTCATGCCTTTGTTTATAATGGAGTGTTTTTAAAATTTCAAATATTTTATAAATAATTAGTTTTTCCTTTTAATATGTGAATAGATAGCTCATTTAGCATTACGGTATAGGAAACAAATTACAAAATACATTTTATTAAAGAAAAATG